>JAWNKZ010000166.1:10417500-10510000 GCA_035041615.1 Drosophila anomalipes
AGATATAGGATTTCAATGGATTAAATTGAAGTAGTAAACGAAACTCTAAGGATGTGGAATACGGCGTGCCACTTTAAATAGAAGAAGTAAACAATTTAAAAAAATATATATAGAAAGTGATTGGGCATTAAACGGAATTAAGAATAAAGAGGTAGGGCATCAAATGTTCAACACGATCGAAACAAAGTTGTGTTCAGCTTTTCGATGTTTGCATCGTTGTTGTCGTCGTCGTTGTTTTTATTGTTGTTGTTGGGTAACAACAACAGCTGATGTCTGTCGTCAGATAATGATGAATAACTGTGCTGTTGAGAGCATAGCACAAACACAGAAACGCACGCAGACCGACAGAGAGAGAGAGAGAGAGAGAGAGAGAGAGAGAGAGAGAGAGAGAGAGAGAGAGAGAGAGGATACACACATAGGAAAATAGGTGAAATTGAAAAGTAAGTCGCTGCGATAGCAAAAGTCGAGCCCACAAATGTGGCCTGAAACGAGCCACAACGAGCCAAACAACTAACCAACTAACCAGGCTGCCTACCCGTCCGTGTGCTGTCCATATCTAAAGCGTCTAGTTGCATTTGACACACGGCGGCCATAATTCACCGACCCCAACTATTGTCGGACGGGGTTGGTGGGGTTTGGGACAGGCGATAATTTGGTCACGAAACGGGTTTTCTCGAGTCACAAACTAAACTCGACCGAACCGAACATAGAGAGCGCATAGTGGGGGACCAGATAAGATGTGCAACATAAATCGATGAGTCATTTGACAGGTTCCTGTTTCAACACCCCGAAAGTGTTGGCCTTATCTCAACTCTCAACTGTCCATTGGCCATTGTTGTCATTGTGTGCTCTCAATTTGCATATCTCTGTGTCAAGTTGTTTGCTGCTTTAATGTGTGCTCACTTTTTAATGGGTTCGAGATACGCCACACAAAACCTATAGCGCATCTATCATCGCCATTTGGAAAACCGGGCCAAAGTGCGTTTCTTTTATTGGAAATTTGTAATGTTTTTATTATTTCGAATTGGTTATCAGTTTTGCATAGAAACAAGCATAAGCAAGAAAGGGAATAAACAATTAGGTATGCTTTTGGCGAGGCATCACGTCTGGCAGATACTCTGACAAATAATATCAGTTCCGCAAAGAGTATTGAATTTAGGTACTAATTCCGAATTAGATTTCACTAGCTTTCCACACTGAAATGTAAGCAGATCCATAATAGTGCTCAAAATTGTATTTATTTTTATTTATTGTCTGGCTCATTAAATTCTATTATTTTTTTTTTATTATTAAATTGCGCGAAAGATCGAAATTAAATATAGTTTCAAGAACAAACAGTTTCAATGATAATGAAAAGTCACCAAAATTATTGACGTAGTTTATTTTTAGTGGCACTTGATAAGAGCATCGTTCGATGCCTCTTTTACAACTCTAGATTAGAAATTAGAGTTGAGAGTCCGATTCAAGTTTGAGCATTTAGTCTACATTTTGATTTTCTGTTGAAACCAGCTGATCATAGAAGAAAAAAATGACTTTCAATTGTGACTGATCGTCATCATTAGCGGATCCTTTTTGGTAGTAGTAGTATAAGTTGTTAATAAAAATCATAAAAAAGAACAAATTGAAATTCTAATATTATTTATCAATATTGCCAAGCATCGAGGCCAAAGAGAGAGAGAGAGCTCAACTATATACAACTGCTAAAGGCAGTCATCATCGGATTTTCATATCTTGGGAGCTGGTGAAGTCAAATTGAACTGACTAATAAGAGCCAACAAGTAAGAACTGTCGGGTAAGTTGAGTCAATTTTCTTGTTGTCAAGCCATAGTTTAGTCACGGCATGAATACAGTTGTCAGCTTATCGGACTTCCGACTGATTTGCAGTGACGTTGAAGCATTCGACCACATACACTATCGTTATGGCTCTTGGCAACAAGCAACAGCTGCTTTCTGTCAGATGAGTCAAGACAAGTTAGGCAAACATTGCCACTGCATAAATTAGATCACATTCGCTGTGCTAAAAGTAGCTGAGGAAATAACCAAAGTAGAACCCAGCAAACCAACCAAGAAAACTCAGAGCAATGGGAAAAACCCGCTTCAGCAGTTGTGCAAATAGAACAAGTAAGTAAATATGGATGGGTCAAGTAAGAATACTTTTGTTTCGAATGTTCTCGACCAGCAAATATGCTGCAAAATAGCTCAACTTGTAATATACCATTATATTTTTAGTTAAGACTTTGTCTCCATCAAAAAAAATATGCGAAATGAAGCAACAAACTTTGAAAGTTTTCTTTGTTAACAAATATCCCAATAAAAAATATGTAGTCCAGTGTAATAGTCAATATTTTTCAACAATTATTTCTACAACTTTTCTGCGCTTAGTTTTCCATCAGTCTACCATTTAGAAATCTCGATATATATATAAACAGCAACAACTTACAATGTATATATATATATATATATATATGCATATTTTTGTAATAATATTATACAAATTAGTATACCCTTTTGCTAACGATATGTACAGGGTATACGAGTCGCGTGACAACTGCGCCAACCTCTGTTTACCGAGCAACTTGAGTACAGGCAGCGAATGGAGGAATA
Source organism: Drosophila anomalipes (assembly GCA_035041615.1). NCBI lineage: Eukaryota > Metazoa > Arthropoda > Insecta > Diptera > Drosophilidae > Drosophila > Drosophila anomalipes. Next base: position 10,420,105 of record JAWNKZ010000166.1, read on the forward strand.
CGACTACGAGTTTAAGGTCAACCATGGTTTTACTGTGGTAACTGTGAAATTGTTTGCCATGCCCCTCGCCATGGCGTACCTCTAAGCAGGCTAAACCTTCCCCCCACACCTCCCATTGCCCCTTTCCTCTGTTCACACCTCTGCCTCTGGGAGGGAGCGTGGTTAGAAACTGTTGCCAACTTGTCTGTGGCAACCAATCGATTTTTCTAAGCACGACGTGGACTTTGCTAATGCCAACTAACTAGCCAGCATGGCTCAGTCTCTCCCCCCCCCCCCCCCCCCCTATTCCTCCTTACTCTACTTAGTTGGCCACTTAGAATGAGAGACGGTGACTAACAGTACTTTGCTGGCCATTGTTGCTGTTGTTGTTGCTGTTGCCGAGCTTCTATAGGTAATTATCTGTTGAGCCTTCAACAATCGCTGCTCGCGTGCTATGCGCCCCTCCCAGCCCCTCCCCTCTAACCCCCCCCCCCCCCCCCTCTCTCTGTCCCCATCGAAGTTGCCCTGTTGCTGAGCTAAGTAGCGAACAGCAAACTGAACCGGTCGATGAGTAATCATTAATCATGCGATATCATTAAATGTGCTCCGTCTCACAATCGCACACAATGCGCACACGATCTAAATCGCATTTGATCTGCTGCCAGCCCATAAAAAAAAAAAAACAAAAAACAAAAAAACAAACAAAAAAAAAAGCTGACAACGACTAACAGACACACTGCTACAGATAAGCCCGAAAAAAAAGTCACGTTTGGTGAAAGTACGTCTTAAAAAGAGTCCAATCATTTTTGTGCGTTCGAAAATGTGAACTATGGCAAATATTAAAATTATTCATGATTTTTACAAAGAAACATTAAAATAATATTAATCAAAGATGAATTTCAAATATTTATTGAATAAAATCAATTGTTCAAAATTCTGGAAAGCGAACTCCGACGTTTTTCAAAGTATATTGAAAGCATAAGAAACACTCATAATAAGTTGTATATGTATATTATATATTTAATAAACATTTAGGCTGACATTACCAACAGACTAAATTTTCCTTACTATATATTAAGATAAAAGTGTTACAAAAATACTTACAAATTACAATATAAACCGGCAGAATAGTGGATTGATAGTGACAGTGACAGTGAACTTAAATTGGCAGATATTTAACTTATTCTACTCAATATTCAAATATCACTGACGATCCGTTAGCCAGCAAAAAGAAAAAAAATATAATTCATTTAAGATTGAACATATTGTGATAATTGTAATAACAAAAATACATAAAATAATACAAATTAGATATGTAAAAGCAAATAAATAAAAAATTAAATACAAAAGATTCTCCATATTTAAATGATCCTATTTCACAATAGATAACTAATATAAATAGTAAATACATAAATGCTAATTAAAACAAATAAGTAAATACAAAATAGAGTCGCAATACTTAGCCCATTTCAGAGTGCCAAAAAAAATGGGAAACTATTTGTAGTACACATTTAATATATAATAATACTAATAATAAATGAGTTCAAGTAAATAAATTAAGTACATAATGGATTCCCAAAAGATTCACAATAAATAAATAATATAATAGTCGAATAAAAAATGATAATAAATAAGTAAATACAAATAAATAAATAAAAATAAGTAAATACAAAATAGAGTCTCAATATTTAGACCATTTCAGAGTGCCAACAAAAAAGAGGAAACTGTTTTTACAACGCGTTTAATAAATATTAATAATAATAAATAGGTGAATAAAAATAAATGCGTCTACGATTTGAGAATTGCTTGGTTTGCCCTTTGCCAATTCTCGAAATGACTGGCAGGGTATATTTATATATATATATATATATATATATATATGTATATACAATTGACGATACACAACCTCAAGCAAGCTACAAACCCAGTCCCCCATTTAGCTAACGTACGTACAATCACCACCACCACCCCCCCCCCCCCCGTCACCCTCCCTGCCCCTGCCCACCTTTTGCACGTCATCCATCAGTGCGCGCCGATCCGTTTGCTGGGTACAGAAAATCACACGCTGCCGTCAGCTTGTCTGGCGCGATTTTTGCTTAGCTGCCTTTTGCTGTTGCTGCTGCTGCTGCTGCTGCTGCCGTTGTTGTTGCTGGCCGCGTAATTGCAGGCACACAAAAAAACAAAAAGGTGGCACAAATGTCGTTTCCCTGTTGCCAGCACACACCCGCGACCGCACCACGAACTTGGACCCCATTTGCAAAGTCCCCCCCCCCCCCCCCCCCCTCCCGCCTTGCTCGGCATACCCCTCAATAACCACAGGCTCAAGCTCTTGGCACCGATGGCACCTACTGCATTGAATTTTGTTGCTGTTTTATTGTTGTTTGCAAGCTTGTTGCTGTTGTTGCTGTTGTTGCTGTTGTTGTTGCCTTAGCGGTTGGTGCTTACGTAAGCGCAAAAGGCGGTAAAATGAAATGAAATTGTTGTAATGGGCGATTTTCATTGCGGCATTACACGCCAACAACTCTTACATAGTCAGTCGCACTAGAGATGTGTCTACAGTGCCAGCTAATTCGCGTACCACTGGCACCAATAAAAAAAAAAAAAAAAAACATTGAACAAGCTGAACAGAAATCTTTAAAACTATCAGTTTATGAGCAGTTAACCAAAGCTAAATTAATTGCTATCTAGCTTTGTTTTCTAGTCTTAAGAAAAACCTCATCAATTGAATAACAAAATATATTTTTTATTTAAGGTTTTACATGAACATAAATTAATATTTACATCCATTAAATGTATACGATCAGTTTCAGTTTCTTTTAAAACAGTCGATATATTAAAAGCTTACATTTTCACAAGATTCTTAACTAATTTTTTATTTTTTAGTTCATGCCAAATCATATTTAAATAGCTGCTTTATGCTCACTAACGAGTCACGCGCTCATCTCTAGCTCGACTGAATGTATTTGTGAATATATATATATATATGCCCATTTCGGGCCATATCTGAACCTCCCCCTTCCCGCCCCCATTGCCCGTAACCCCTGCCCCACAAGCCGCACGTTGTTTGTGAGCTCGACTGTTATGTGTATATTTGTTCTATAATTACAGCCTATTTGCGCTCTATTCTCGGTACACATGAAATTTTAATGGACCTCTGGCCCCTTGGACTGGCTGCCTCCGTCAAAAACACCAAGCTGGACATTTCCAAAGAAACGCTTTGCTCCACACACTCCACACACCGTTCAGGCCTGGCCCACAGTTCACCGTTCCAATGAGACTGTGTCTGAGTGTGTGTGTGGTCTTAGTTGCTGTCTCTTGGCTTTCAGATTTAGTCATTTGGATCATCAGAGCCACGAGAGTTGTCTACGAACTGCCACTGCCACATACACACAATTGCGAAACAAATAATAGCATCACTTCAACATTTCTTCTTACGAATAGAAAAAAAAAAACAAAAAATGTATTTAAAATGTTGATTTTTAATATATTATTTATTTTTTTATTAACATTTTTTCATAAATATAAGTGAACATTTGAAAAATGTGCCAATTATTTTGATCGTTCATTTTCTGCCTTTTTCATACATTTTAATGTTTTAAATTTAAATTTTAATTAAATTTAAATAAGTTGAAAACGGGTAATTTAATTATGGATTTTTGTTTTCACTTTAAACTTAAACTTACAAATTTAAAAGAGACACATTTGAGAACAGTTCTTGTGAGAGTGGCGCTATAATTCTAGTCACCACTGTATGTATTCTAGATGAAGCTTCTTTTAGCTGTTTTTTAAAGATTTTTTTTTTTCTCTTTTTATTTATTTATTTTTTTTTTTTTCTGTCATTAATTTCTGCAAACGCTTTCTTTGTGCCTACCTATGCATGCATGTACTTTGCCACTTTCTTTTCTCTGTTTTCGTGTGTGGTCTGCCCATCTGTCCATCTGTCCATCTGTCCATCTGTCCATCTGGCCGTCTGTCCGTCTGTCGTTGGCTAATGGGTTATAAGGTGGGTCGCTGCTCGGCTCTGTGAAGCTGTCGCTGCAATCTGCGTCTCATTGCGGCAATTCAATGGCAGACCCAACATGAGCCATGCCTAATGACCAAATGCAAATCCAAACAGACAATACAGAAAGACATAAAGACATAAATAAATACATACATATATACATAAATACCTTTATACATACGTACATATTGTGCATACACTGTGGCTTCTTCTATAGAAATAGTTCTTTACACTTGAGTCATGTATGCAATAGATAATTATTATTATTTTCTAGTGATTTATTATACTTTTCAGCTTATATCTATATCCGATCCACTTGGTTAAATGCTGAAACAATTGGCATGAAAATCGAGAGAACTCGACTAGGAGATACCCTTAACTCAGAACAGATAATAGTTTGTTTAGCATGAAAATATATTTTTATTAACAAAATCTTCGTTTCTTATCAGATATTAATAATAAAAAAACAGTTGATTAATAATGTGTCTGGGTATAATCTATATCAAATGCAAGGTTATATCTTTACAATTAAAATCGATTTATATCGTTAATCGCTAAGCGTAGGCACTTATCAATAAAAATAAATGGACTTTATCTGTCTGTGGATTACTAGAATTTATATTATATACCGTTCTTCACATATTTACAAATCCAAAGTCAATAATATATTAGAACAATTGTTAAAAAGCAGCAATATCCAAATTAAATATATATATCCTATAATGATCAAGCTCCAACTAACATCAAGTGCCACAAACCCTATTCCCTATTCAATATGTGAAATGCGAAATAAAAATCCGGCTGAAATCATCGTTCAAAACTGTTTAAAATTCCGACATGACATAAAGTGAATTAATTATACTCATTATATAGAAATGCAACAGCCCACGTTTTCTCGACGAAATCGCAACAAGAAAAAAAAAAAATAAATCTAAAAGCAAACAAATCAGGCTTAATAGAAGTTTTGCCATTGTTTCTTTGTTCTCAGCTTTGAACGCGGCTAACACAGATTTGCTATTGTAATTGTTGCACTTGTTCGGGGTCGATCCATCGAGTATAACTTTAATATATGCACTTCAAAATGAATGTGTGTATGTGTTTGTGTGTGTGTGTGTGTGTGTGTGTGTATGTGTTTGTGTGTGTGTGTGTGTGTGTGTGTGTGTGTGTGTATATGCATTTGTATTGATTATACGATTCCATAACTATTGCATTTTATAAAGCAATTAGCGTAGGTTGCGATGCTTTGTGCGCATTTCTTGATCTTAGTTAAGATTGCCTCCATGTATGTATATATAAATACATATGTGTATATGTCGTGACATGACCGATGCGGAAAATCGCCAATCAACTTATGCTTTCTGTATATGACAAATGATCAAGTATAACGACCTCGAACTATAATAATTTCAAAATAATATCTCAAATCGAACAAGCTCACAACTACTAATTACTTTAATGCGATCAACGTGAAATTTAGTTGAGAGTATTTACTGTAGCATATATGTAAATATATACTACAATAGAGAAATAAATCATTACATATACCAAACATTTTATACTTTATTAGCTTTTCGTGGAATATAATTTCAACACCAGAATTACGCTTTCAACTTTAAGAACGCTCATCGCCACTTGAATGGGATACTCTGCAATTGCTCGCCATTATAAAATACATCTTTCACATGCTTCTTTGTTGTATTATGTTAAGTTATGTTTTGTTTTTTTTTTTTTCCACTCTATGTTCGAGTTCGTTAAAATAATGGCAACAATGTTGCACCTCTTGTATAGAATATGCATCTACTCTGATTATCTTATCTTTTGGAATTCGACTAATAGTACTCGTTGATCGCGATTTTCTGTTATTTTTTGTGTTGTTTATATTTAAGTCATTTTCGCGTTGCAAAGAATCAGCCAATTCTATATTTATTTTGTTTTTGTTAAATATGTTTTGATGTTAATTCGAAATAAATATATTTACCTTGTTTATGTATATTGTACTCATACGCGTAACATGTCTGCCTACGCTTATCTATTGCCGTGTGCCAGTGAGGTTCCCCTAAGGCTATTGACGTGGTCTATTATCAGTGGTACTTGATAACAGCATCATTCAATGACTTTCAAAGAGCATCAGATCTGTGTGTGTGTGCCTCTGGCAAATCCCCTAATATGTCGGCAGTCCGACTCTGAATATTCAGTCTACATATGATTCTACTGAAACCAGTTGGCCATAAAAACAGGAAAAGATGGAATTAAATTGGGTTGCATTTACTTTATACATAAGTCTGATCCTGATCAAAGGCGAATCCTCTTTCGAAACTTCAGCTACCAAAAATGAGGTGAGTAAATAAGATTTTATTATATTAGACAAGCGAGTTATTCTAATTCTAAATTATATCAGATCTGCAAAGCATCAAGGAGAGAGGAGGAACAGTGCGGATCATATGCCTATAAGGCCATGAAACCACTGCTTATCTACATAGAATTGATGAGGACAGAAGTGGAGAACAGCGATTATAGAAAATCCATTAAGAATAGGGAAATTGAAGAACTTCGTGAAAAGTTAGTAGATCATAAATTAACTTTAGCAATAAATAAGGAATTGAAAGATCAGATAGATCTGCATAAGAAGACCAATGATCTGCAAACCAGCTATTCGCAATTACTCAAGAATGAATTAAATAATCTAATTTTCACTCAACAACGCCAAATCGATAGCGATGAAAACCTAATGAAGGAGTTTAAAAAACAGTTTGAGGAATATAAGAAAACCATTGAGGAGAAGAACCAAGAAATATCCAAATTCCAAGGTCAAATTAATAGCGATGCAGTCAAATCGAAGGAGTTTCAGAAACAGTTGGAGGAACATAAGAAAAATATTGACCAAAAGAACCAAGAAATATCCAAATTAAAAGGTCAAATTAATAGCGATGCAGTCAAATCGAAGGAGTTTCAGAAACAGTTAGAGGAACATAAGAAATATATTGACCAAAAGAACCAAGAAATATCCAAATTAAAGGGTCAAATTAATAGCGATGCAGTCAAATCGAAGGAGTTTCAGAAACAGTTGGAGGAACATAAGAAAAATATTGACCAAAAGAACCAAGAAATATCCAAATTCCAAGGTCAAATTAATAGCGATGCAGTCAAATCGAAGGAGTTTCAGAAACAGTTGGAGGAACATAAGAAAAATATTGACCAAAAGAACCAAGAAATATCCAAATTAATAGGTCAAATTAACAGCGAGGCAGTCAAATCGAAGGAGTTTCAAAAACAGTTGGAGGAACATAAGAAAAATATTGACCAAAAGAACCAAGAAATATCCAAATTAAAAGGTCAAATTAATAGCGATGCAGTCAAATCGAAGGAGTTTCAGAAACAGTTGGAGGAACATAAGAAAAATATTGACCAAAAGAACCAAGAAATATCCAAATTAAAAGGTCAAATTAATAGCGATGCAGTCAAATCGAAGGAGTTTCAGAAACAGTTAGAGGAACATAAGAAATATATTGACCAAAAGAACCAAGAAATATCCAAATTAAAGGGTCAAATTAATAGCGATGCAGTCAAATCGAAGGAGTTTCAGAAACAGTTGGAGGAACATAAGGAAAATATTGACCAAAAGAACCAAGAAATATCCAAATTAATAGGTCAAATTAACAGCGAGGCAGTCAAATCGAAGGAGTTTCAAAAAAATATTGACCAAAAGAACCAAGAAATATCCAAATTAAAAGGTCAAATTAATAGCGATGCAGTCAAATCGAAGGAGTTTCAGAAACAGTTAGAGGAACATAAGAAATATATTGACCAAAAGAACCAAGAAATATCCAAATTAAAGGGTCAAATTAATAGCGATGCAGTCAAATCGAAGGAGTTTCAGAAACAGTTGGAGGAACATAAGAAAAATATTGACCAAAAGAACCAAGAAATATCCAAATTCCAAGGTCAAATTAATAGCGATGCAGTCAAATCGAAGGAGTTTCAGAAACAGTTGGAGGAACATAAGAAAAATATTGACCAAAAGAACCAAGAAATATCCAAATTAATAGGTCAAATTAACAGCGAGGCAGTCAAATCGAAGGAGTTTCAAAAACAGTTGGAGGAACATAAGAAAAATATTGACCAAAAGAACCAAGAAATATCCAAATTAATAGGTCAAATTAACAGCGAGGCAGTCAAATCGAAGGAGTTTCAAAAAAATATTGACCAAAAGAACCAAGAAATATCCAAATTAAAAGGTCAAATTAATAGCGATGCAGTCAAATCGAAGGAGTTTCAGAAACAGTTGGAGGAACATAAGAAAAATATTGACCAAAAGAACCAAGAAATATCCAAATTAAAAGGTCAAATTAATAGCGATGCAGTCAAATCGAAGGAGTTTCAGAAACAGTTAGAGGAACATAAGAAATATATTGACCAAAAGAACCAAGAAATATCCAAATTAAAGGGTCAAATTAATAGCGATGCAGTCAAATCGAAGGAGTTTCAGAAACAGTTGGAGGAACATAAGAAAAATATTGACCAAAAGAACCAAGAAATATCCAAATTAAAAGGTCAAATTAATAGCGAGGCAGTCAAATCGAAGGAGTTTCAAAAAAATATTGACCAAAAGAACCAAGAAATATCCAAATTAAAAGGTCAAATTAATAGCGATGCAGTCAAATCGAAGGAGTTTCAGAAACAGTTGGAGGAACATAAGAAAAATATTGACCAAAAGAACCAAGAAATATCCAAATTAAAAGGTCAAATTAATAGCGATGCAGTCAAATCGAAGGAGTTTCAGAAACAGTTAGAGGAACATAAGAAATATATTGACCAAAAGAACCAAGAAATATCCAAATTAAAGGGTCAAATTAATAGCGATGCAGTCAAATCGAAGGAGTTTCAGAAACAGTTGGAGGAACATAAGAAAAATATTGACCAAAAGAACCAAGAAATATCCAAATTAAAAGGTCAAATTAATAGCGATGCAGTCAAATCGAAGGAGTTTCAGAAACAGTTGGAGGAACATAAGAAAAATATTGACCAAAAGAACCAAGAAATATCCAAATTAATAGGTCAAATTAACAGCGAGGCAGTCAAATCGAAGGAGTTTCAAAAACAGTTGGAGGAACATAAGAAAAATATTGACCAAAAGAACCAAGAAATATCCAAATTAATAGGTCAAATTAACAGCGAGGCAGTCAAATCGAAGGAGTTTCAAAAAAATATTGACCAAAAGAACCAAGAAATATCCAAATTAAAAGGTCAAATTAATAGCGATGCAGTCAAATCGAAGGAGTTTCAGAAACAGTTGGAGGAACATAAGAAAAATATTGACCAAAAGAACCAAGAAATATCCAAATTAAAAGGTCAAATTAATAGCGATGCAGTCAAATCGAAGGAGTTTCAGAAACAGTTGGAGGAACATAAGAAAAATATTGACCAAAAGAACCAAGAAATATCCAAATTAAAAGGTCAAATTAATAGCGATGCAGTCAAATCGAAGGAGTTTCAGAAACAGTTGGAGGAACATAAGAAAAATATTGACCAAAAGAACCAAGAAATATCCAAATTCCAAGGTCAAATTAATAGCGATGCAGTCAAATCGAAGGAGATTCAGAAACAGTTGGAGGAACATAAGAAAAATATTGACCAAAAGAACCAAGAAATATCCAAATTAATAGGTCAAATTAACAGCGAGGCAGTCAAATCGAAGGAGTTTCAAAAACAGTTGGAGGAACATAAGAAAAATATTGACCAAAAGAACCAAGAAATATCCAAATTAATAGGTCAAATTAACAGCGAGGCAGTCAAATCGAAGGAGTTTCAAAAAAATATTGACCAAAAGAACCAAGAAATATCCAAATTAAAAGGTCAAATTAATAGCGATGCAGTCAAATCGAAGGAGTTTCAGAAACAGTTGGAGGAACATAAGAAAAATATTGACCAAAAGAACCAAGAAATATCCAAATTAAAAGGTCAAATTAATAGCGATGCAGTCAAATCGAAGGAGTTTCAGAAACAGTTAGAGGAACATAAGAAATATATTGACCAAAAGAACCAAGAAATATCCAAATTAAAGGGTCAAATTAATAGCGATGCAGTGAAATCGAAGGAGTTTCAGAAACAGTTGGAGGAACATAAGAAAAATATTGACCAAAAGAACCAAGAAATATCCAAATTAAAAGGTCAAATTAATAGCGATGCAGTCAAATCGAAGGAGTTTCAAAAGCAGTTGGAGGAACATAAGAAAAATATTGACCAAAAGAACCAAGAAATATCCAAATTAAAGGGTCAAATTAATACTGATGCAGTCAAATCGAAGGAGTTTCAGAGACAGTTGGAGGAACATAAGAAAAATATTGACCAAAAGAACCAAGAAATATCCAAATTAAAAGGTCAAATTAATAGCGATGCAGTCAAATCGAAGGAGTTTCAAAAGCAGTTGGAGGAACATAAGAAAAATATTGACCAAAAGAACCAAGAAATATCCAAATTAAAGGGTCAAATTAATACTGATGCAGTCAAATCGAAGGAGTTTCAGAAACAGTTGGAGGAACATAAGAAAAATATTGACCAAAAGAACCAAGAAATATCCAAATTAAAAGGTCAAATTAATAGCGATGCAGTCAAATCGAAGGAGTTTCAAAAGCAGTTGGAGGAACATAAGAAAAATATTGACCAAAAGAACCAAGAAATATCCAAATTAAAGGGTCAAATTAATACTGATGCAGTCAAATCGAAGGAGTTTCAGAAACAGTTGGAGGAACATAAGAAAAATATTGACCAAAAGAACCAAGAAATATCCAAATTAAAAGGTCAAATTAATAGCGATGCAGTCAAATCGAAGGAGTTTCAAAAGCAGTTGGAGGAACATAAGAAAAATATTGACCAAAAGAATCAACTAATATCCAAAATCCAAATCGATATCAAAAATAGTGAAAAGAAATTGATAACTGGATTGACAGAAGTTGTGCAACACTATTTTCTGGTGGATAGTGGTATAACAAACATTGTGGATTGACGTAAGCAAATGACTCTCGTCTTCATCTCTCAAATATTTAACTGTTTTCTTATTTTGTTCTACAGTAAATTAAATTGAAAGTACTATGGCAGTTATAACTTGAAAGCGATGGTATATGTTGGATGGCCCAGTCAAAAATGTTAAAACGCTTATTCGCCCAGCTGAAATATACAAATTATTCAAATGTGAAATTAACTTTGGGATTGTAAATGTAATTACATGAATTTTCAAATAATTAAAATAGCACTGCAATTGTAACAAATTTTATGAATTTCTACTTGCTTGATTTCAACTCTCCGAAGGATAACTTTATAACTGTGTCCATACCTGAATCTATCCTAGCAAATATAGATGTCTAACTAAATAAGGGTATTAATTAATATTTGTGCTCACTTCGCTTATCATGCTGCTCGCTTCTCACACCTACACGCCTCGTCTTATCAAATTTGCAGCCTCTAACTCCATATAAAAAATTATTTCTTTGGGATATTTATCTTTGGAGCAGTGTGCGATAGAAACAGATTTAATGGCTGACCTATTCAAGTGGCGAGGAGTGTAGTTACATCTATTCACGCGTTCACAGATCTCTGGGCTCCACATAAGGCACACACACATATTTCTCTGCGTATCTTGCCATAGCTATGTATTTACAGAAATACGGACATGAGTTAATCGACTTGGCTTTTGTTGCTGATCAAGAATATATATAAACTTTATTGGCTCTGATTTGCTTCCAACTGCCTGCATTTTTTATTGTTAGAATATACATTTTAAATGAAGATCAACAGATCTTCCATCTTCAAACTGAACTTTATAAACATATTTATTAATGTTCATCTACATCTAGACACAATTGAAGGTATTCCCATTTATTTGTCTACTCTCTTTAAGATCGTCCACTTTAGGATTTGATGCTCATCATTTACACTTACAAATGGGGAACTAAGTTCAATCGTTTCTAAAATGAGCACTAGTTCAGTTAGAAATAATTAAATATCTATTATTTGTTGATGCTACTGCGAAATAAGTATATATATATTTATATATATTGAACTTGCGTAGGTATATTGTACTCATACGTGTGACATGTCTGTCTACGCTTATCTGTTGCCGTGAAGTAAACAAATTTGAGCAAAAGCTCGAAATTAGAACCTAATCCAGGTTCCCTTAAGGCCATTGACGTGGTCTATTATCAGTGGTACTTGATAACAGCATCGTTCAATGTATATAAAATGCTATAAAAGGTCGGTAGTCCGACTCTGAATATTCAGTCTACATATGATTCTATTGAGACCAGTTGGCCATAAAAACAGGAAAAGATGGAATTAAATTGGGTTGCATTTACTTTATACATAAGTCTCATCCTGATCAAAGGCGAATCCTCTTTCGTAACTCCAGCTACTAAAAATGGGGTGAGTAAATAAGAATTAATTATGTTAGACAAGCGAATTATTCTAATTCTAAATTATATCAGATCTGCAAAGCATCAAGGAGAGAGGAGGAACAGTGCGGATCATATGCCTATAAGGCCATGAAACCACTGCTTATCTACATAGAATTGATGAGGACAGAAGTCGAGAACAATGATTATAAAACATCCATTAAGAATAGGGAAATTGAAGAGCTTAAATTGAAGATATACGAATCAGAATTGAGAGAGCAGATTAATATGCGATTGAGAGAGCAGATCATCAATGAGGACAGTGAATTGAAGCAGCTACAGTTAGACCAGAAAAATGAATATGAAACTAGAATTCAGGAATTGAGGGATCAAGTCATGAGCAGAAACTATAACAATAAAACACCAAGTCAGGACTCTGAAATCAAGGAGTTGCTGAAGAAACTAGTTGATCAAAAGGAAAATGTGGCCATCACACAGGAATTGAGAAATCAGATAGATTTATGCAAGAAGAACAATGACAATTTGCAATCAATCAGGAATGAATTAAACAATTTGCAATCAATCAGGAATGAATTAAATAAGCTCAATTCACAGAAATGTGAGGAATGCACAAGTGATGTAATCTCCAAACAAAAACTTCAAATCGATAGCGACGCAATCAAATTGCAGGAGTTGGAGGAACAATTGGAGGAACATAAGGAAACCATTGAAGAAAACAATCAGCAAATATCCAAATTCCAAGGTCAAATTTATAGCCATGCATTCAAATCGAAGGAGTTTCAAAAACAGTTGGAGGAACATAAGAAAACCATTGAGGAAAAGAACCAAGAAATATCCAAATTCCAAGGTCAAATTAAAAGCGATGCAGTCAAATCGAAAGAGTTTCAAAAACAGTTGGAGGAACATAAGAAAAATATTGACCAAAAGAACCAAGAAATATCCAAATTCCAAGGTCAAATTAAAAGCGATGCAGTCAAATCGAAGGAGTTTCAAAAACAGTTGGAGGAACATAAGAAAAATATTGACCAAAAGAACCAAGAAATATCCAAATTCCAAGGTCAAATTAATAGCGATGCAGTCAAATCGAAGGAGTTTCAAAAACAGTTGGAGGAACATAAGAAAACCATTGAGGAAAAGAACCAAGAAATATCCAAATTCCAAGGTCAAATTAATACTGATGCAGTCAAATCGAAGGAGTTTCAGAAACAGTTGGAGGAACATAAGAAAACCATTGAGGAAAAGAACCAAGAAATATCCAAATTAAGGGGTCAAATTAATAGCGATGCAGTCAAATCGAAGGAGTTTCAAAAACAGTTGGAGGAACATAAGAAAACCATTGAGGAAAAGAACCAAGAAATATCCAAATTCCAAGGTCAAATTAATACTGATGCAGTCAAATCGAAGGAGTTTCAGACACAGTTGGAGGAACATAAGAAAAATATTGACCAAAAGAACCAAGAAATATCCAAATTAACGGGTCGAATTAATAGCGATGCAGTCAAATCGAAGGAGTTTCAAAAAAATATTGACCAAAAGAACCAAGAAATATCCAAATTCCAAGGTCAAATTAATACTGATGCAGTCAAATCGAAGGAGTTTCAAAAACAGTTGGAGGAACATAAGAAAAACATTGACCAAAAGAACCAAGAAATATCCAAATTAAAGGGTCAAATTAATACTAATAAGCCCTTAGGTTGCACTTCTTTTGAAGATGCTCCGGGTGTTCGTCAAATCCGTTTCTCTAATGCCTTTCATGTCTTATGCGACTCGACGACAGCAGGTCCTGGATGGACAGTTATCCAGCAGCGAATCAATGGTAAAGAAGATTTCGACAGGTCTTGGGCAGCATACCGTGAAGGCTTTGGTTCCTTTGATGGCGACTTCTTCTTGGGCTTGGAGAAGATCCATCGCTTGACGAGCTACAAACCCCATGAACTCTATATATATATGGAAAAATTTAGTGGCAGAACAAAATATGCGAGATATCAACAATTTGCCATTGCTGGCGAAAACAATGAATACAAACTGAGCTTAAGTGGATTCAGTGGCACTGCCAGGGATATGATGTCAAAATATAACAATAATCAGAAATTTTCGACATATGATCGTGATAATGATGACTCGAGTGATGGCCAGTGTGCATCAACATACCATGGTGGATGGTGGTACCCTGCCAATTGTGGATATGCGTAAGCAAATGACTCTCGTCTTCATCTCTCAAATATTTAACTGTTTTCTTCTTTTCTTCTACAGCTACTTAAATTCAGAGTACTATGACTGTTGTTGGAGGGATGATGGTATACATTGGAGTAGCCGTATCAGAAAAGTTAAAATGCTGATTCGCCCAACACAAATATGAAAATGATGCAAATGTAATATGAGTTGTACTTTGGAATTGTAAATGTAATTAAAAATGAACTGTCAAGTAATTAAAGTGGCACTGCAATTACATCAAATTTTATGAATTTCTACTCATTTGTAGGCCAAGCAAAATTTAGTCTCCGACGGATATGGAAAAATGTATAAAACTACCTGAAAGAGGCGTCAAATAGTAGTGGAATAGTAATGGAATAGTAGTGGAATAGTAGTAGAATAGTAGTAGGATATTGGTAGAATAGTAGTAGAATAGTAGTAGAATATTGGTAGAAGAGTAGTAGAATAGTGGAGAATAGTAGTGGAATAGTAGTAGAATAGTAGTAGAATAGTCGTAGCATATTATTACAATAGTAGTAGAATATTAGTTGAATAGTAGTACAATAGTAGTAGAACATTAGTAGTATATTGGTCGAATAGTAGTAGAATAGTAGTAGAATAGTAGTAGAATAGAGACCCGAAGATGCTTCCAACTGCCTGAATTTTTCATTGTTGGAATACACATTTCAAATGAAGATCAACAGATATTCGAACTTCAAACTGAACTTTATAAACATATTTATAAATCTTCATCTACATCTAGACACAATTGAAGGTATTCCCATTTATTTGTCTACTCTCTTTAAGATCGTCCACTTTAGGATTTGATGCTCATCATTTACACTTACAAATGGGGAACTAAGTTCAATCGTTTCTAAAATGAGCACTAGTTCAGTTAGAAATAATTAAATATCTATTATTTGTTGATGCTACTGCGAAATAAGTATATATATATTTATATATATTGAACTTGCGTAGGTATATTGTACTCATACGTGTGACATGTCTGTCTACGCTTATCTGTTGCCGTGAAGTAAACAAATTTGAGCAAAAGCTCGAAATTAGAACCTAATCCAGGTTCCCTTAAGGCCATTGACGTGGTCTATTATCAGTGGTACTTGATAACAGCATCGTTCAATGTATATAAAATGCTATAAAAGGTCGGTAGTCCGACTCTGAATATTCAGTCTACATATGATTCTATTGAGACCAGTTGGCCATAAAAACAGGAAAAGATGGAATTAAATTGGGTTGCATTTACTTTATACATAAGTCTCATCCTGATCAAAGGCGAATCCTCTTTCGTAACTCCAGCTACTAAAAATGGGGTGAGTAAATAAGAATTAATTATGTTAGACAAGCGAATTATTCTAATTCTAAATTATATCAGATCTGCAAAGCATCAAGGAGAGAGGAGGAACAGTGCGGATCATATGCCTATAAGGCCATGAAACCACTGCTTATCTACATAGAATTGATGAGGACAGAAGTCGAGAACAATGATTATAAAACATCCATTAAGAATAGGGAAATTGAAGAGCTTAAATTGAAGATATACGAATCAGAATTGAGAGAGCAGATTAATATGCGATTGAGAGAGCAGATCATCAATGAGGACAGTGAATTGAAGCAGCTACAGTTAGACCAGAAAAATGAATATGAAACTAGAATTCAGGAATTGAGGGATCAAGTCATGAGCAGAAACTATAACAATAAAACACCAAGTCAGGACTCTGAAATCAAGGAGTTGCTGAAGAAACTAGTTGATCAAAAGGAAAATGTGGCCATCACACAGGAATTGAGAAATCAGATAGATTTATGCAAGAAGAACAATGACAATTTGCAATCAATCAGGAATGAATTAAACAACTTGCAATCAATCAGGAATGAATTAAATAAGCTCAATTCACAGAAATGTGAGGAATGCACAAGTGATGTAATCTCCAAACAAAAACTTCAAATCGATAGCGACGCAATCAAATTGCAGGAGTTGGAGGAACAATTGGAGGAACATAAGGAAACCATTGAAGAAAACAATCAGCAAATATCCAAATTCCAAGGTCAAATTTATAGCCATGCATTCAAAACGAAGGAGTTTCAAAAACAGTTGGAGGAACTTAAGAAAACCATTGAGGAAAAGAACCAAGAAATATCCAAATTCCAAGGTCAAATTAATACTGATGCAGTCAAATCGAAGGAGTTTCAAAAACAGTTGGAGGAACATAAGAAAACCATTGAGGAAAAGAACCAAGAAATATCCAAATTCCAAGCTCAAATTAATACTGATGCAATCAAGCCCTTCGGTTGCACTTCTTTTGGAGATGCTCCGGGTGTTCATCAAATCAGTTTCTCTAATTACTCCTTTCATGTCTTATGCAACTCGACGACAGCAGGTCCTGGATGGACAGTTATCCAGCAACGAATCAATGGTAAAGAAGATTTCCACAGGAATTGGACAACATACCGTGAAGGCTTTGGTTCCTTTGATGGCGACTTCTTCTTGGGCTTGGAGAAGATCCATCGCTTGACGAGCTACAAACCCCATGAACTCTATATATATATGGAAAAATTTAGTGGCAGAACAAAATATGCGAGATATCAACAATTTGCCATTGCTGGCGAAAACAATGAATACAAACTGAGCTTAAGTGGATTCAGTGGCACTGCCAGGGATATGATGTCAAAATATAACAATAATCAGACATTTTCGACATATGATCGTGATAATGATAACTGGACTGGTGGCAATTGTGCATCAAGATTCCATGGTGGATGGTGGTACCCTGCCAATTGTGGATATGCGTAAGCAAATGACTCTCGTCTTCATCTCTCAAATATTTAACTGTTTTCTTCTTTTCTTCTACAGCTACTTAAATTCAGAGTACTATGGCTGTTGTAATGACTGGAGGGATGATGGCATACATTGGAGTAGCCGTATCAGAAAAGTTAAAATGCTGATTCGCCCAACACAAATATGCAAATGATGCAAATGTAATATGAGTTGTACTTTGGAATTGTAAATGTAATTAAAAATGAACTGTCAAGTAATTAAAGTGGCACTGCAATTACATCAAATTTTATGAATTTCTACTCATTTGTAGGCCAAGCAAAATTTAGTCTCCGACGGATATGGAAAAATGTATTAAACTACCTGAAAGAGGCGTCAAATAGTAGTGGAATGGTAATGGAATAGTATTGGAATAGTAGTAGAATAGTAGTAGAATATTGGTAGAATAGTAGTAGAATAGTGGAGAATAGTAGTGGAATAGTAGTAGAATAGTAGTAGAATAGTCGTAGCATATTATTACAATAGTAGTAGAATAGTAGTTGAATAGTAGTACAATAGTAGTAGAACATTAGTAGTATATTGGTCGAATAGTAGTAGAATAGTAGTAGAATAGAGACCCGAAGATGCTTCCAACTGCCTGAATTTTTCATTGTTGGAATACACATTTCAAATGAAGATCAACAGATATTCGAACTTCAAACTGAACTTTATAAACATATTTATTAATGTTCATCTACATCTAGACACAATTGAAGGTATTCCCATTTATTTGTCTACTCTCTTTAAGATCGTCCACTTTAGGATTTGATGCTCATCATTTACACTTACAAATGGGGAACTAAGTTCAATCGTTTCTAAAATGAGCACTAGTTCAGTTAGAAATAATTAAATATCTATTATTTGTTGATGCTACTGCGAAATAAGTATATATATATTTATATATATTGAACTTGCGTAGGTATATTGTACTCATACGTGTGACATGTCTGTCTACGCTTATCTGTTGCCGTGAAGTAAACAAATTTGAGCAAAAGCTCGAAATTAGAACCTGATCCAGGTTCCCCTAAGGCCATTGACGTGGTCTATTATCAGTGGTACTTGATAACAGCATCGTTCAATGTATATAAAATGCTATAAAAGGTCGGTAGTCCGACTCTGAATATTCAGTCTACATATGATTCTATTGAGACCAGTTGGCCATAAAAACAGGAAAAGATGGAATTAAATTGGGTTGCATTTACTTTATACATAAGTCTCATCCTGATCAAAGGCGAATCCTCTTTCGTAACTCCAGCTACTAAAAATGGGGTGAGTAAATAAGAATTAATTATGTTAGACAAGCGAATTATTCTAATTCTAAATTATATCAGATCTGCAAAGCATCAAGGATAAAGGAGGAACAGTGCGGATCATATGCCTATAAGGCCATGAAACCACTGCTTATCTACATAGAATTGATGAGGACAGAAGTCGAGAACAATGATTATAAAACATCCATTAAGAATATGGAAATTGAAGAGCTTAAATTGAAGATATCCCAATACGAATCAGAATTGAGAGAGCAGATTAATAAGGGATTGAGAGAGCAGCTACAACAAAAGTTAGACCAGAAAAATGAATATGTAACTAGAATTCAGGAATTGAGAGATCAAGTCATGAGCAGAAACTATAACAATAAAACACCAAGTCAGGACTCTGAAATCAAGGAGTTGCTGAAGAAACTAGTTGATCAAAAGGAAAATGTGGCCATCACACAGGAATTGAGAAATCAGATAGATTTATGCAAGAAGAACAATGACAATTTGCAATCAATCAGGAATGAATTAAACAATTTGCAATCAATCAGGAATGAATTAAATAAGCTCAATTCACAGAAATGTGAGAAATGCACAAGTGATGTAATCTCCAAACAAAAACTTCAAATCGATAATGATGCAATCAAATTGCAGGAATTGGAGGAACAATTGGAAGAACATAAGAAAACCATTGAGGAAAAGAACCAAGAAATATCCAAATTCCAAGCTCAAATTAATACTGATGCAATCAAGCCCTTCGGTTGCACTTCTTTTGGAGATGCTCCGGGTGTTCATCAAATCAGTTTCTCTAATTACTCCTTAGATGTCTTATGCGACTCGACGACAGCAGGTCCTGGATGGACAGTTATCCAGCAACGAATCAATGGTAAAGAAGATTTCCACAGGAATTGGACAACATACCGTGGAGGCTTTGGTTCCTTTGATGGCGACTTCTTCTTGGGCTTGGAGAAGATCCATCGCTTGACGAGCTACAAACCCCATGAACTCTATATACATCTGAAATACTTTAATGGCAAAATAGAATATGCGAGATATCAACAATTTGCAATTGCTGGCGAAAACGATGAATACAAACTGAGCGTAAGTGGATTCAATGGCACTGTCTTAGATGTGATGACATCAGATAACAGTAATCAGAAATTTACGACATATGATCGTGATAATGATAACTCGAGTGAGTGTGCATCAACATACCATGGTGGATGGTGGTACCCTGCCAATTGTGGACTGAGGTAAGCAAATGACTCTCGTCTTCATCTCTCAAATATTTAACTGTTTTCTTCTTTTCTTCTACAGCTACTTAAATTCAAAGTACTATAACAGTTCTAATAACTGGATAATTGATGGTATAAATTGGATTATCCCTGTCAAAAATGTTAAAATGCTGATTCGCCCAACACAAATATGAAAATGATGCAAATGTAATATGAGTTGTACTTTGGAATTGTAAATGTAATTAAAAATGAACTCTCAAGTAATTAAAGTGGCACTGCAATTACATCAAATTTTATGAATTTCTACTTGCGTGATTTCAGCTCTCCGAAGGATAACTTTATAACGGTCCATCATTTCAAGATCTTCTGGTTCTTAAAGACTATGATAATTTCCTTGCACATATGGATGTGTAACTAGATAAGGGTATTAATTAATATTTGTGCTCGCTTCGCTTATCATGCTGCTCGCTTCTCACACCTACACGCCTCGTCTTATCAAATTTGCACTAGTTCAGTTATAAATAATTAAATATTATCAGTATAAATATAGTTTTGACTGATTCTCGAAAGGCTGCAACTTAGGCTCACTTGTATTTAAATCAATGTTTGAAATTAAAACTGGATCCAAACAGAGTTCGCTGAGTGGGAAAAGCGACCAGAGTCATTGACTTGGTTTCTTATCCATGGTACTTGACAAGGGCACCCTTCGCGGTGCCTCTTATCAATTCTATTTAAAAAAAAGTCGGGAATCCGACATTGAACATTCAGTCTCCATTTGCTTCTGTTAAGAGTAGTTGAGCATAGCGGAAAGAGATGAGATGAAATTAAATTGTTTTGCGCATATTCTATGCATTATTCTGAGCCTGATCATAGGCGAATTGTCTTTGCTGGCTGCAACTGAAGAACATGAGCAGAAAATGTTTATATAATTCATAGGCAAGAAATTTTCACCTTTCATTTGATTTTCTCAGACGTGCTTCTTCTTCTGGCGATGCTCCGGGTGTTCATAAAATCAATATCCCTAATTATTCCTTTCATACTTTATGTGACTCTGGGACAGCAGGTCCTGGATGGACAGTTATCCAGCGGCGAATCAAAGGCAAAGAAGATTTCCACAGGGATTGGGCAACATACCGTGAAGGCTTTGGTTCCTTTGATGGCGACTTCTTCTGGGGCTAGCACAAGATTCACTCCTTGACGAGCAGCCAACCTCATGAACTGTTTATATATCTGCATGGTTTTCTTTGGAACAAAACTGCGAGATATCGACAATTTGCCATTGCTGGTGAGAGCGATTAATACCGATTGGAATTAGGAGGATTTATTGGCAATGTCGCAGCTGATTTTCTACGAAGAGACACAAATCAGAAATTCAGCACATACGATCGGGATAATGATGACTGAGCTAAGGGCAATTGTGCAACAAGATCAACTGGTGGCTGGTGGCTGGTAGCTGGTAGCTGGTGGTACCAGGCCTATTGTGGACTCACGTAAGCAAATGACTACCTGGATCATCTCTCAAATACTTAACTGATTAATCCGTTCCTTCCACAGTAGTTTAAATGGAAAGTACTCTGACAGTTATGACTTGAAGAGCGATGGTATATATTGGCATGGCCCAGTTAGAAATGTTAAAATGCTTATTCGCCCATCTGAAACATAAAAGTGATGAAAATGTAATGTGAATCGAATTTTTGAATATAATTACTAGATAAGAATTACATGAATTTTCAAAATGACGACAATTCTTATGAATTTCAACTCATTTGTTGGCCGAGTAAAATTTAGAGGAAGAATTTAGAAGAAGTGCATAAAAAATACATCAATCAATCAGCTAACGGCGAAGAGGATTCAAGTGAGTAGCATCACTAAGCAGAAATCACCTGCTTCCTATATATATATATATATATATTTATATGTATATATATGTATGCATGCGGATAGTAATGAGATCAATATGAGAGCTATAACTTGGGATTTTCTTTTCTGATCTTGATGAAATTTGTGCAGTTGATCAATATTATGTCAAGTTATGTTATATATCAATAAGAGCTCACTGCCTTTAAAATTGTAACTTTTATTGATATTGGAAATCGAAATGTATCGATATTCAAGAAACGGAGTCAATTGTCGATAAAAGGAACCAAACTTGATTAAAAATTAATTTAAACAGATTTAAGGGCTAACTTATTCAAGTGGCGAGGAGTGTATTTATGTATATTAAGACATTTAAAGTCCTCTGGGCTTCAAATGGAACACATACATATATTTCTGAGCTTATCATGCTGTAGGTATGGGTTGGAGCGAAGCTTCCCCGCGTCAGGGAATGCCTGGATAAGAAAATAAAACGAAGCACCACCAACACTGTGCACTCAACCAAAGCTTCTTCAAGACTATCGCAGTGCTGTTAGTTAACAGTATTGGCATTCATTAATGAGGTACTTAACATATGTATAGATGCACGGTTGCATTGAATGTAAATTAACATAGTTTCAGAGTTGTATGCGACTGCTAACGGTATTTTTTAAATATAATATGTATATACTTTCTTTGATTAAAGTTACTTACTTCTGCCTGAATATTGATTGTTGAAATATACATTTCAAATGAAGACCAACAGACATTCCATCCTCAAACTGAACTTTATAAACATATTTTTAAATGTTCATCTACAGTAGACACAATTGAAAGCATTCCCATTTAATCGTACACTTTAGGATTTGATGCTCATCAGTTGTACTTACAAATGGGGAACTTAGTTTAATCGTTTCTAAAATGAGCACTAGTTCAGTTATAAATAATTAAATATCTATTATGATTCTGTCAAATATGATTTGATGCTACTGCGAAATAAGTATATATATATTTATATATATTGAACTTGCGTAGGTATATTGTACTCATACGTGTGACATGTCTGTCTACGCTTATCTGTTGCCGTGAAGTAAACAAATTTGAGCAAAAGCTCGAAATTAGAACCTGATCCAGGTTCCCCTAAGGCCATTGACGTGGTCTATTATCAGTGGTACTTGATAACAGCATCGTTCAATGTATATAAAATGCTATAAAAGGGCGGTAGTCCGACTCTGAATATTCAGTCTACATACGATTCTATTGAGACCAGTTGGCCATAAAAACAGGAAAAGATGGAATTAAATTGGGTTGCATTTACTTTATACATAAGTCTGATCCTGATCAAAGGCGAATCCTCTTTCGTAACTTCAGCTACCAAAAATGAGGTGAGTAAATAAGAATTAATTATGTTAGACAAGCGAATTATTCTAATTCTAAATTATATCAGATCTGCAAAGCATCAAGGATAAAGGAGGAACAGTGCGGATCATATGCCTATAAGGCCATGAAACCACTGCTTATCTACATAGAATTGATGAGGACAGAAGTGGAGAACAATGATTACAAAACATCCATTAAGAATAGGGAAATTGAAGATCTTAAATTGAAAATATCCCAATATGAATCAGAATTGAGAGAGCAGATTAATAAGGGATTGCGAGAGCAGATCATCAAAAAGGACAGTGAATTAAAGCAGCTACAACAAAAGTTAGACCAGAAAAATGTGTATGAAGCTAGAATTCAGGAATTGAGAGATCAAGTCATGAGCAGAAACTATAACAATAAAACACCAAGTCAGGACTCTGAAATCAAGGAGTTGCTGAAGAAACTAGTTGATCAAAAGGAAAATGTGGCCATCCCGCAGGAATTGAGAGATCAGATAGATTTATTCAAGAAGAACAATGACAATTTGCAATCAATCAGGAACGAATTAAATAAGCTCAATTCACAGAAATGTGAGAAATGCACAAGTGATGTAATCTCCAAACAAAAACTTCAAATCGATAATGATGCAATCAAATTGCAGGAGTTGGAGGAACAATTGGAGGAACATAAGGAAACCATTGAAGAAAACAATCAGCAAATATCCAAATTCCAAGGTCAAATTTATAGCCATGCATTCAAAACGAAGGAGTTTCAAAAACAGTTGGAGGAACTTAAGAAAACCATTGAGGAAAAGAACCACAGAAATATCCAAATTCCAAGGTCAAATTAATACTGATGCAGTCAAATCGAAGGAGTTTCAAAAACAGTTGGAGGAACATAAGAAAACCATTGAGGAAAAGAACCAAGAAATATCCAAATTCCAAGCTCAAATTAATACTGATGCAATCAAGCCCTTAGGTTGCACTTCTTTTGGAGATGCTCCGGGTGTTCATCAAATCAGTTTCTCTAATTACTCCTTTCATGTCTTATGCAACTCGACGACAGCAGGTCCTGGATGGACAGTTATCCAGCAACGAATCAATGGTAAAGAAGATTTCCACAGGAATTGGACAACATACCGTGAAGGCTTTGGTTCCTTTGATGGCGACTTCTTCTTGGGCTTGGAGAAGATCCATCGCTTGACGAGCTACAAACCCCATGAACTCTATATACATCTGAAATACCCTAATGGCAAAATAGAAGTATGCGAGATATCAACAATTTGCAATTGCTGGCGAAAACGATGAATACAAACTGAGCGTAAGTGGATTCAATGGCACTGTCTTAGATGTGATGAAATCAGATAACAGTAATCAGAAATTTACGACATATGATCGTGATAATGATAACTGGGATGGTGGCAATTGTGCATCAAGATTCCATATTGGATGGTGGTACCCTGCCAATTGTGGAGCGAGGTAAGCAAATGACTCTCGTCAGCATCTCTCAAATATTTAACTGTTTTCTTCTTTTCTTCTACAGCTACGTAAATTTAAAGTACTATACACGTTCTAAGAACTGGAAGAGTGATAATATACATTGGAGTAGCATTATCAGCAAAATGCTTATTCGCCCAACATAAATATAAAAATGATGCAAATGTAATATGAATTGTACTTTGGAATTGCAAATGTAATTAAAAATGAACTCTCAAGTAATTAAAGTGGCACTGCAATTACATCAATTTTTATGAATTTCTACTTGCGTGATTTCAGCTCTCCGAAGGATAACTTTATAACGGTCCATCATTTCAAGATCTTCTGGTTCTTAAAGACTATGATAATTTCCTTGCACATATGGATGTGTAACTAGATAAGGGTATTAATTAATATTTGTGCTCGCTTCGCTTATCATGCTGCTCGCTTCTCACACCTACACGCCTCGTCTTATCAAATTTGCACTAGTTCAGTTATAAATAATGAAATATTATCAGTATAAATATAGTTTTGACTGATTCTCGAAAGGCTGCAACTTAGGCTCACTTGTATTTAAATCAATGTTTGAAATTAAAACTGGATCCAAACAGAGTTCGCTGAGTGGGAAAAGCGACCAGAGTCATTGACTTGGTTTCTTATCCATGGTACTTGACAAGGGCACCCTTCGCTGTGCCTCTTATCAATTCTATTTAAAAAAAAGTCGGGAATCCGACATTGAACATTCAGTCTCCATTTGCTTCTGTTAAGAGTAGTTGAGCATAGCGGAAAGAGATGAGATGAAATTAAATTGTTTTGCGCATATTCTATGCATTATTCTGAGCCTGATCATAGGCGAATTGTCTTTGCTGGCTGCAACTGAAGAACATGGGAGGCAGAAAATGTTTATATAATTCATAGGCAAGAAATTTTCACCTTTCATTTGATTTTCTCAGACGTGCTTCTTCTTCTGGCGATGCTCCGGGTGTTCATAAAATCAATATCCCTAATTATTCCTTTCATACTTTATGTGACTCTGGGACAGCAGGTCCTGGATGGACAGTTATCCAGCGGCGAATCAAAGGCAAAGAAGATTTCCACAGGGATTGGGCAACATACCGTGAAGGCTTTGGTTCCTTTGATGGCGACTTCTTCTGGGGCTAGCACAAGATTCACTCCTTGACGAGCAGCCAACCTCATGAACTGTTTATATATCTGCATGGTTTTCTTTGGAACAAAACTGCGAGATATCGACAATTTGCCATTGCTGGTGAGAGCGATTAATACCGATTGGAATTAGGAGGATTTATTGGCAATGTCGCAGCTGATTTTCTACGAAGAGACACAAATCAGAAATTCAGCACATACGATCGGGATAATGATGACTGAGCTAAGGGCAATTGTGCAACAAGATCAACTGGTGGCTGGTGGCTGGTAGCTGGTAGCTGGTGGTACCAGGCCTATTGTGGACTCACGTAAGCAAATGACTACCTGGATCATCTCTCAAATACTTAACTGATTAATCCGTTCCTTCCACAGTAGTTTAAATGGAAAGTACTCTGACAGTTATGACTTGAAGAGCGATGGTATATATTGGCATGGCCCAGTTAGAAATGTTAAAATGCTTATTCGCCCATCTGAAACATAAAAGTGATGAAAATGTAATGTGAATCGAATTTTTGAATATAATTACTAGATAAGAATTACATGAATTTTCAAAATGACGACAATTCTTATGAATTTCAACTCATTTGTTGGCCGAGTAAAATTTAGAGGAAGAATTTAGAAGAAGTGCATAAAAAATACATCAATCAATCAGCTAACGGCGAAGAGGATTCAAGTGAGTAGCATCACTAAGCAGAAATCACCTGCTTCCTATATATATATATATATATATTTATATGTATATATATGTATGCATGCGGATAGTAATGAGATCAATATGAGAGCTATAACTTGGGATTTTCTTTTCTGATCTTGATGAAATTTGTGCAGTTGATCAATATTATGTCAAGTTATGTTATATATCAATAAGAGCTCACTGCCTTTAAAATTGTAACTTTTATTGATATTGGAAATCGAAATGTATCGATATTCAAGAAACGGAGTCAATTGTCGATAAAAGGAACCAAACTTGATTAAAAATTAATTTAAACAGATTTAAGGGCTAACTTATTCAAGTGGCGGGGAGTGTATTTATGTATATTAAGACATTTAAAGTCCTCTGGGCTTCAAATGGAACACATACATATATTTCTGAGCTTATCATGCTGTAGGTATGGGTTGGAGCGAAGCTTCCCCGCGTCAGGGAATGCCTGGATAAGAAAATAAAACGAAGCACCACCAACACTGTGCACTCAACCAAAGCTTCTTCAAGACTATCGCAGTGCTGTTAGTTAACAGTATTGGCATTCATTAATGAGGTACTTAACATATGTATAGATGCACGGTTGCATTGAATGTAAATTAACATAGTTTCAGAGTTGTATGCGACTGCTAACGGTATTTTTTAAATAAAATATGTATATACTTTGTTTGATTAAAGTTACTTACTTCTGCCTGAATATTAATTGTTGGAATATACATTTCAAATGAAGACCAACAGACATTCCATCCTCAAACTGAACTTTATAAACATATTTTTAAATGTTCATCTACAGTAGACACAATTGAAAGCATTCCCATTTAATCGTACACTTTAGGATTTGATGCTCATCAGTTGTACTTACAAATGCGGAACTAAGTTCAATCGTTGCTAAAATGAGCACTAGTTCAGTTATAAATAATTAAATATCTATTATGATTCTGTCAAATATGATTTGATGTTACTGCGAAATAAATATATATATTTATATATATTGAACTTGCGTAGGTATATTGTACTCATACGTGTGACATGTCTGTCTACGCTTATCTGTTGCCGTGAAGTAAACAAATTTGAGCAAAAGCTCGAAATTAGAACCTGATCCAGGTTCCCCTAAGGCCATTGACGTGGTCTATTATCAGTGGTACTTGATAACAGCATCGTTCAATGTATATAAAATGCTATAAAAGGGCGGTAGTCCGACTCTGAATATTCAGTCTACATACGATTCTATTGAGACCAGTTGGCCATAAAAACAGGAAAAGATGGAATTAAATTGGGTTGCATTTACTTTATACATAAGTCTGATCCTGATCAAAGGCGAATCCTCTTTCGTAACTCCAGCTACTAAAAATGGGGTGAGTAAATAAGAATTAATTATGTTAGACAAGCGAGTTATTCTAATTCTAAATTATATCAGATCTGCAAAGCATCAAGGATAAAGGAGGAACAGTGCGGATCATATGCCTATAAGGCCATGAAACCACTGCTTATCTACATAGAATTGATGAGGACAGAAGTCGAGAACAATGATTATAAAACATCCATTAAGAATAGGGAAATTGAAGAGCTTAAATTGAAAATATCCCAATATGAATCAGAATTGAGAGAGCAGATTAATAAGGGATTGAGAGAGCAGCTACAACAAAAGTTAGACCAGAAAAATGTGTATGAAGCTAGAATTCAGGAATTGAGAGATCAAGTCATGAGCAGAAACTATAACAATAAAACACCAAGTCAGGACTCTGAAATCAAGGAGTTGTTGAAGAAACTAGTTGATCAAAAGGAAAATGTGGCCATCCCGCAGGAATTGAGAGATCAGATAGATTTATTCAAGAAGAACAATGACAATTTGCAATCAATCAGGAACGAATTAAATAAGCTCAATTCACAGAAATGTGAGGAATGCACAAGTGATGTAATCTCCAAACAAAAACTTCAAATCGATAATGATGCAATCAAATTGCAGGAATTGGAGGAACAATTGGAAGAACATAAGAAAACCATTGAGGAAAAGAACCAAGAAATATCCAAATTCCAAGCTCAAATTAATACTGATGCAATCAAGCCCTTAGGTTGCACTTCTTTTGGAGATGCTTCGGGTGTTCATCAAATCAGTTTCTCTAATTACTCCTTAGATGTCTTATGCGACTCGACGACAGCAGGTCCTGGATGGACAGTTATCCAGCAACGAATCAATGGTAAAGAAGATTTCCACAGGAATTGGACAACATACCGTGGAGGCTTTGGTTCCTTTGATGGCGACTTCTTCTTGGGCTTGGAGAAGATCCATCGCTTGACGAGCTACAAACCCCATGAACTCTATATACATCTGAATTACCTTGATGGCAAAATAGAATATGCGAGATATCAACAATTTGCAATTGCTGGCGAAAACGATGAATACAAACTGAGCGTAAGTGGATTCAATGGCACTGTCTTAGATGTGATGAAATCAGATAACAGTAATCAGAAATTTACGACATATGATCGTGATAATGATAACTGGGATGGTGGCAATTGTGCATCAAGATTCCATATTGGATGGTGGTACCCTGCCAATTGTGGAGCGAGGTAAGCAAATGACTCTCGTCAGCATCTCTCAAATATTTAACTGTTTTCTTCTTTTCTTCTACAGCTACGTAAATTTAAAGTACTATAAACGTTCTAAGAACTGGAAGAGTGATAATATACATTGGAGTAGCATTATCAGCAAAATGCTTATTCGCCCAACATAAATATAAAAATGATGCAAATGTAATATGAATTGTACTTTGGAATTGCAAATGTAATTAAAAATGAACTCTCAAGTAATTAAAGTGGCACTGCAATTACATCAATTTTTATGAATTTCTACTTGCGTGATTTCAGCTCTCCGAAGGATAACTTTATAACGGTCCATCATTTCAAGATCTTCTGGTTCTTAAAGACTATGATAATTTCCTTGCACATATGGATGTGTAACTAGATAAGGGTATTAATTAATATTTGTGCTCGCTTCGCTTATCATGCTGCTCGCTTCTCACACCTACACGCCTCGTCTTATCAAATTTGCACTAGTTCAGTTATAAATAATTAAATATTATCAGTATAAATATAGTTTTGACTGATTCTCGAAAGGCTGCAACTTAGGCTCACTTGTATTTAAATCAATGTTTGAAATTAAAACTGGATCCAAACAGAGTTCGCTGAGTGGGAAAAGCGACCAGAGTCATTGACTTGGTTTCTTATCCATGGTACTTGACAAGGGCACCCTTCGCTGTGCCTCTTATCAATTCTATTTAAAAAAAAGTCGGGAATCCGACATTGAACATTCAGTCTCCATTTGCTTCTGTTAAGAGTAGTTGAGCATAGCGGAAAGAGATGAGATGAAATTAAATTGTTTTGCGCATATTCTATGCATTATTCTGAGCCTGATCATAGGCGAATTGTCTTTGCTGGCTGCAACTGAAGAACATGAGGTACGAGCAGAAAATGTTTATATAATTCATAGGCAAGAAATTTTCACCTGTATGTCATACATCTGCTGTATCTGGAGAAAGCGGTGGATACCGACTGGGTTCAAGTGGATGCCAAAGAATTGTTGTCAATTTATAGCAATAATCAGGAAATGAGCACATAATAATAACTGGATTGACAAATATTGTGCAACACTATTTTCTGGTGGCTGATGGCATCACAAATATTGTGGATTGACGTAAGCAAATGACTACCTGGATCATCTCTAAAATTTGTAACTGTTTTCTTCTTTTCTTCTATAGTAAATTAAATGGAAACTACTATGAAACTTCAGATACCCCGAGATACGTTGGTATAGTTTGGGATGTGGGGGTGAAAAATGTAAAAATGCTTATACGCCCAGCATAAATTTAAAAATTCTAATGTGATTTGTACTTTGGAATTGTAAATATAATTACAGGAATTTTCAAATAAATAATTTAGCATTGCATTTATAATAAATTTTCTTATCCGATCTTGATGAAATTTGTGCAGTTGATCAACAATATGTCTAGTTATATTATATATCAATTAGAAGCCACTGCCTGTGAAATTGTAGCTTTTTTTGATATCGGAAATCGAAATGTATCGATATTCAAGAAACGGAGTCAATTATCGATAAAATGAATCAAACTTGATTGAAGTCTCCGGCTCTTATAGTCTTGGAGATTCGCGTGTTCTTACAGACTGACATGGCTATATCGACTCGGCTATTGATGCTGATCAAGAATATATATATATAATATATACTTTATGGGTCGAAGAAAAAATTCTGTCATCTTACGTTTATTTTTTTCCCATTTTCGAAAAGTTGAGGGTATAAAAATCGAGCCAGAATTCGCTGCTAACTTTAATAGTAGTTTAAATCCAGAGATTAAGCCATGTTCAAAATGTCCTTGTTTTTCACTTTTAGCATTAAGTTCAACCACAAATCACAAATCAAATCAATATTTCAAACTGAGATAGTAAACCGAAATGAAATAATAAATAAATTAATTTAAAAATAAAATAAAAATAAATATAAAATAAACTAAAAATAAATTAATTATAAATAAATAAATAAATAATATAATAATAATATTAATAGTAAAAATATTAATAACAATAATAATATTAATAATAATAATAATATTAATAATAATAATAAATAATTTGAAAAAAAAAATTCAAGTCTATATATATTACAATTAATTCTCTTTTGGAAATATAGCAAACATTGTGCATGTGTTTTGCATGCTTTCTATTGCTATTGGGTTGCTTTTTTTTGTAGGTTTTTGGAACGTTGATTGAAGCGGTTCTTCTGCTTTTCGGGGTGCAACAAATCTTGGCTACCATTCAAATGCAAATCAAATCGACGGACGAGCGTGGCAATTTTGGCAGCAGGCATACAGAATCAATTGCTTGCCACAGCAGAGATAGAGAGAGAAAAGTCATGAACTGATGCAATTCGAAATGAAAGTCTTTTTTTTGCCAAATCGAATTCGAACAACTTGCGTCAAATCGAATAAAACTCGGGCAAAATGTGTGAAAAAATGGCAACGAACGAATTGTAAATTGCATGTGAAAAAGGAAAAGAAATAAAATAAAAATAACAAAAAATATGGCAAATATAACAGTTTTGCGATTTTCATTTTCAATTTGAGTGCATCAATATTTCACATCATGTTTTTTCCCCCTTCTCCTTTTTTTTTGTGGCACATCTCTCAGTTTACAGTTGTGTGTGTGTGTGTGTGTGTGTAACAGCCACAGCCAAAAGATCAAAAGATATTATTGCTGCAGTCTGGCGGACGGCCCAAAACACACTGAGCAAAACATTTTTCGCTTTCTTGTTGCACGCTGTCCCAGCCACCTGCCCCGCCTTCGCTGCACATCACTCTATCTCTTTTCTCTGCTCTCCACCTCCTTTTACACACACTCGCCGTCTTGTTGACGTTTGTTTATAATTTGCGTTTGGTTTTTCTATTCCATCCCTACTACTTTTTTTCAGCTTCTCTTTAAATAATCATTTTATTTTTGATCGCCCTCGTCTATAAATTGTCCAAGCACACATATGTGCATACATTTATGTATGCGTGCATCTGTGCTCATCTGCGCTTAACTGAGAAACATGTGTGCGAGTGAAACAATAACAGCAGTGAAATGAATCGAAATTCTCACGGACAGATAAGAAATACACATGTAAGTGTGTATGTAAAGTGCAGCCAAACAAGTGTAGACATGTTTGGATGAAAATGCACAGTTAGAAAATTTATATTATTTGAAATGGGCAATCTGATAATCTTAAATATTGTTTTCTTTTTTTGCACGAAGATAACTGTAAATGTTGTAGTTAACCCAAAAAGAACCTATCGCAACCGGAAGTTAATTTGAAAAAAAAACTCGATTCGATTAATATTCATCTTCGGGTTTTTCATTTATTCAGCTGGTCAGCTGGTTTTTTAGAAGAATAACAAAATATTTAAAATGATAAATGATTAAAAAATGGACTTTAATATAAATAAATATTATTTACGATAATTTCTCTCACTTAAACAATAAATATTAAATTAAGACTATATAAATATAAATAAATATAATCGTTGTCATCTTTAGTTTGGCATCAATTTTATTTTAAAGTGCAATTCTATTTGCAACGACTTGTTTAATTAAGCTTGTTAAAAAGTGATTAAAACACAATTGTAAAACTTTTGTTTTAAATTGAAGTTTGTTAAATAAAATTTACCTAATTAGCTAAGTATGTAAATGTACATACACAAATACGTATACCTTTGATCTAGACAGATGTATATACATACATATATATTTATTTATATATATACACATTAAAGATTTATATGCTTAACGCTTGCAATTGCAATTAAATTGTTGGCACTTTAATCGCTTTTTGCTCATCTCTATATTTATACCTGCCCCCCCCCCCCCCCCCCATGCAATCTCTCTCACTTTCTCTTCATCTACTTACTTTCCGTTTATTGATCCATTCGAAATTGTGACTTAATTCAGAATAGATTGTTACAATGTCGCTTAAATGTAAATTACACATGAGCTTTTGCCCAATTAATATGTGTGTATCTCTCTCTCCCTTTCTCTCTATTTCTCTCTATTCGTATTTCGCGCATGTGTGTGTGGATGTGTGTACGAAACACGCATATGCAAATTTGCTGTGAGGCAGGTCGCAAATAGCGCGCGACTATTTTTCCTCACGCAGCTAGAAACGGCTAAATAAGCAGCTAAACACATAGCTATAAGTGTACCTCTACTTACATATGTATGTATATGTGTGTGTGTGTGTGTGTATATATATAATCAAGCTATCGGTCGTTGCGCTACACACACACGCACAAAACACACACATATGTATATAAATGTATGCATATATTGCAAGCGTTAAACTATAATAAAATCAATGTGTAGATGCAGCTACGACAATGTGCCACATGCTGCCACTATGTACATGCATACATACATATATGTTTATATAAATACATATGCACTTATTTATTGTTTGTCGTAAACAAATATTTTTTTTATTTTTCGCTCTCTTTGTATATACAACATTTACCATTACAACTACCTAAAACTGTTTCTCTCCTCCATCCACAAATTGAGCACAATGCTCAGCGACGATCGCTGAAGAGAGCGCACTTCTACCTCTCTCTCTCTCTCTCTCCCAATTTGAATGCTCTCAAGAGAACGCTCAGTTGCTCTTTGAGTCAGAGAGCGGGCACATAATTACTCTTAAGTTTGCTCTGTGCTTACGTTCTCTCTCTCTCTCTCTCTCTTTCTGGCGTATACACACACTGCCTCAGCTGTTTGGTGGAAAAGCAAATAAAAAAAAGATCGCTCGACCCAACGAAACGTGAACGTGACTTGGCTCGCCTGCTTTGCCTGCTCGCCTCAATTTATAATTTTGTTTTCTTCTCATTTCGTGTGCCATAAATACAACTTTTGTTGTTGTTGTTGTTCTTTTTTCGCTCATTGCTTGCCGCTCCTTTGTTCTGCAGATCGCTTCCAGCCTCTGCCTCCGCCTCGCCCTCCCCCTTACCCTCCCCCATCCAACACTAGTGCAAACTTTGTATTTTTTTCGCTTGCTGTTTTTTTGTGTCTTTGGCTTTGTTTGTGGTTGTTTTTGAGCTCTTTTTTCTTTCTGCTCTTTGCATGGGGGCTTCTTCTTGTTTTTGCTTTGTTTTTGTAGATGCACAGATACGAATACAATTCATAGGCCTCTCGTTGTGTATGCGTGTGTGTGTTTGCTTGGTTTGGTTTGTTTTATTTTTTTTTTTTTGGTTTTATTTATCGTTGGTTTCCTCATTTTACGCCTATTTGTTTTGAAATTAAATTAAACGACGCATAACAAATCAAGGGAAAAAAACACATTTCCCCTCACTGGAATACCTTTCCAGTGTGCAGGTTAGCAAAATAAATTGTATTTCTGGAAAGCATCTAACGAATTTCCAGGGAGCAACAACAACAACAAGAACAAGAACGAGCCCCCCTTTAAAATGGGTGTAAAAACAAAAACTTCGAAACTGGTTGAGCAATTTGCATTTGCTCGCAAATTTGTTTGCAAATATAGAATATATTTCAATTTGAACATTTAATCGATATACATATACAGAGATCAGATCCATCAATTAGCATTTATAAAATTAGTTCCAGTTTTTGGCAAAAAAAAAAACAACAGCAAGAAAATCAACTGGGAGTCAACTCTGAGCCAAATGGCGCTAAGCTGAAATTTGTCCCAGAGGAAGAGTAACGGGAATTTGAGGACATTGTGTCGTATGCGTAATAAACGCTTATTGTCCTTGCTAACGACGTAATTTGTTTAGCTTAATTGTCAATAAATAATGGTAAAAAAGTGCGCACTAGTAGTAACGGTACACACACACACAATTATACACATGTACGTGAATTTGTCGCAAAAGGAAAACTACAAAAAAACGGAATATAACAATAAAAACAACAACAGAAATCACAAAAATTCGCACATCATTTTTCAAGCTCAACGGCGATAAAAACAGCTGCGAAAATAACGAGCAGGATTTGAAGCGTGATGCAGGCAAACCTTTCAAATACATATGCACATGTGTATGTGTGTGTGTGTCACCAGTGCTGCCACTTCAGCTTGATTTAGTAGCTGTGTTTGTATAGCGAAAAATTGAGAAGAACGTTTAGGGGGAATTTTAACATTTATTTTGAAATCAATTTTATTTGTTTTATTTATTGTTGCAGCAAACAAAATATAATATTTCAATAAACATCAGCTTCAATTATCGTTGATTATTGTATAATAAAATTTATGCAGCAACGAAAAATTAGCTTCAATTATTTAACATTTTTTTTTACTTTGTTCACAACTAGCTTTTTTTTGGTAATCCTCTCAGTTAAGCTGTCAACACTGACGTGCACGTCATCGACACCGGCAGAGCAGAGACATCATCAGCAGCGACATCCGCAAAACATATGCGGGCACAGACTACCCTTAAAGAGTGAAAGAGAGAGCGAGAGAGTTTATCTTGTCGTTTATCCTTTTCTCCATGGCTGATCAACCGCAAGTTACAAATGTCAAATGTTGTTTTTGTCATAAAGGCTTTTTTCAGTGCGTGTCTTCTTCTTTTTGCACGCAACCCTTATGACTGTCACACCCCCCCTCTCCAAACCCCCCAGTCCACAAGGTACATACATGCAAAGGTGCCATGACGCAACAAATCTATTATTTAACGCAAAAACATACAACATACATACAAATGTACACACACACATGCATACATACACATACTTTCATACATACAAACATATGTACGTATATCTGTGCATATCTACGCATTACGTTTTGAAGCCCTTCTGACAATGACTGACTTTGATGGCGATGATGACGCAGAAGGACACACCAAAATAGACAAAAGAAGATGAAGAGGAAGAAGCAGAAAAGCTTTTTGAGTTTAGCATGTGGAAAATATATCAGCTGGAGTTCTTCATCTTTACACTATGTATATATATATGTGTATTTATAATTGTATATAATCAAATTTCAATATATTAATACAAATATTACAATAT
This sequence comes from Drosophila anomalipes, assembly GCA_035041615.1. Taxonomy (NCBI): domain Eukaryota; kingdom Metazoa; phylum Arthropoda; class Insecta; order Diptera; family Drosophilidae; genus Drosophila; species Drosophila anomalipes. The sequence continues at coordinate 10,456,116 of JAWNKZ010000166.1, forward strand.
CGGTTTCCATAAGACAAATTTGCTTGTAATAATCGTAAGCTCACTGAGAAAACTCCAATCGATATCAAAGCTAAAAAGTTGAAGAAGAAGCAGAGCTTTTGATTCGTATATCAGCTGTTCTTTTTACTTTGTAAATATATATTCATCGTTTTATATAGTCATTTTTTATTATAATAATAATATTTTATATATTTAAGTCCCCTCGCCCTGCATGCGATAGATTTGCTTGTGCAGCTTTATGCTCGTCAGCTCATTGCGGAAGCTCCAATCGATGTCAAAGTCCAAGTGGCGATTATCGCGCTTCACGCGAAAATACCCGGAGAGGAAATCGCCAACGCAGAGCGGCAGATGGGAATCGATGGGGAAGAGCGATTGCTTCCATTGCGTGACCGCCGCACTGGGACTGGTGGTAATCGATTCCCCGCTGGGGAAGCCAAATTCAAAGTAGAGCAGAAACCAGCTGGCAATCGACTGGCGCAGAGTGCGCAGCTTGAAGGACACTCCAAAGCTGAGATCCTCCCGCTGCAGCGTTTGCATATCGAGGCGACGCAGCAGTTGACGCTGGGTGAGCACCTGGCCGGCATCCACAGCATCCACCACGGGAATTCGCTGCTTGATGTGCCACGCATGCGTCAAATCCAAACCCGAGTAACGTGCCGAGAATTGCTGCTTCTGTTGCGTCTCTTTCGCGCGCGGCTTCTCAGCGGCAGCAATATAAAGATTTGCCACATACGGAAAAATGTGTCCGCCGGGTTTGAGCCACTTATTTCTGGCATAGATCACCGACTCCAAAGCGGAATTGAACATCAAGCAGGCGCTGTTAAATAGCCGACAGTGGTTAATCGATTAACGATAATCGATTTCTGCTCACTTACCCCATCCACTTGGACATTATGATGTCCACCGGTGGCAGCTGCAGTTCCTCCACACTGCCCTGCACCACCTCGATGACATGCTCCAAGTGATTTACCTGCACCAGTCGACGTGCCACCTGCCCCACACAGCTCGGCTCCACGGCAATAATCCGAGCAGCGCCCCGTTGAGCTGCCCACAACGAGAGCAGCCCACTCCCACAGTTCACCTCGAGAACGATGGCGTTGCGGAAGATTTGAGCATTTGCTTCGATGGCAGAGCGGAAGCCGAGCATTGTTGTCTCGTCACGCAAGACGAACTCGTGTTTCTGCAGGAATTCCGCATAGGTCTCGGGTGAAATGAGATCCTCGAGAGACTCTCTCGATTCTTTATTATCAGTTTTTGGCATTTACTTTATTTTTTCTGCCAATTGGCGTGGCTTCTTCGGCTCAAGCCAGTGTGTACACACATGCATTGCTATCGATCAGCTGTCTGTGTGCACACATATAATTAAACACATTCGCAAAGGTGGTGTAATATTATTTAGTATTAATTAATATAAACAATACATTTTAATTATAATTTATATAAGAATTTAATTACCCAGTGTGTACACACTTCGCTTACACAAATTGCAAGACCATCACTAATGTTTCAGGTTATCGAAGTCCTGTGTTCCCATAAATCTCATAAGGGATTTACATACATATGTCAACAAGCCAGGGCTACGTAATTTCTATTGCACCTCGAGAACAAAGGCGCATTGTTACCTCGTCTCACAGGACGAACTCGTGCTTCTGCAGGAATTCCGCATAGGTTTCGGGTGAAATGACATCCTCTACCAGTTGTACATCAGCTTTTGGCACTTCCATTTTTCCAATTGGAGTCGCCTCTTCAGCTTCAGCCATCGAATTGGTACGATCAGCTGTCAGTGTGCACACACCTAAACAAGTGCATTGGCGTTGCAGGCGCACAATTGGAGTAATATTGTTTAGAATTTTAACTAATATAAGAGTAAGGCATTTTAAATTAGTTAAAATTAAATTAAAGAGACGGAGCTAATATGAATAACAATAATTTGCTCGAGTGTACAGACTTCGCTCGCGCAGTGTAAGACGGTGGCCAGTGTTTCCATAAATCTCACAAATTAATTACGTTTGTAAACAAGCAAATTCTATTTTATTTCAATTGCACATTTTAATTTTGATTGAATATTTCTTAGGCTAGGCAGCACCGCTGGCGACATTCGGCGACGACTCCTTGAGTATGCCCCGCCTACGCAATTCACCGAGCACTTCGAGCACCGGCTCAAAATGATTCATCGTATAGAATTGGATCCCGTGCATGCCCAGATCTGCGTCCAGCACCCGTTGAATGAGGCTCAGTGCCTGTTGCACGAAGTAGCTTTGAGCTTTGGCATCATCATTTTTATATTTCTCTGCCTCGGCACGCATTTCCTTCGGCATACGGATTTTGGACACACGCTCCATTTGCAAATAGGACTTGTAGGAATTGGGCACAACCACGCCCACCATTACGGGCGCCTCAATTCCGATGCGGCGCACCTTCCGCAGGAATTCAATAAGTGGCTCCGGCGTATAGCAAATCTGTGTGATTATAAAATCGCTGCCGTAATCGATCTGCAAAGATAAAGAAAGAAAAACAATTTGAGAGCGTTGAAGTCGGATATAGCCGACTGCGAAATACTCTGATACCAATGGGTAATATCATCTGATAACATGTGCCACAGAAGTACAGATCTTCCTAGAAATCTATCCCACAAGTTTGGCTTTAAAATTGCGAAAGATATAAGCTATTGAGAATCTTAGGGAACTGGTGGCTTGGGGGCGTCGGAGGTGGGCGTGGCATTTGCCGATCTTTAGAAGAGATCGCCAACAAACTACCAACCAAATTTGATGACAGTTGCTTTGAATATGTGGAAATTTGTGTGACTTTATCGATGTGCGATAACCGATTCTTATCGATTTCTATCAGAATAAAACTTTGCAAAAGCTATAAAGCTCTCGTTCAGTTGACGCACCTTCTCCTTCAAGAACGTGAGATCGTTGTCAATGTCCTGCGGTCCCAACTCCAAATCGTTGGCATGTCCTTCCGGATGACCCGCGACGGCAATTGTCATTTCCTCTGCTTGGGCAAAAAAAAAATGTGCTGAAAACGGATCCAGGAATCGATTGTCGCATATCGATATACTTACTGCCGCGAGCACGACGAGCGTGTGTCACCATTTGACGCGTATAGTTGTACGCCTGATTCTCGTGCAGCTCATCCCCCCTGATGGCGAGCAGATTGTCAAAATTGAGGGCAAAGAAGTCATCGTAATGCCGCTCACTGAGGCGATAGGTGCTCAAATGCGGCATCGCCGGAATATACGATTCGAGGGCGCGTGTCAGCTGCAGCGTCTGCACTTGACCGATGGGCATCACTTGCCAGTACGGCGCCAGCCAGGCCAACGAGATGAACGTTGGCAGCACGGGCAAAAATTGATTAAAGTCAACGCAAGTGATTATGCCCCGTGTGCTGGCGGTTATTTCGATGCCGTAGAAGAATTCACCGTTTCGCGTCTTATTCGCAATCAGATCACCCAAACGCGGCTGTTTGCCAGAGTTCGCCATTTGTCCGGCCGTAAAATGGAAACACGGCTCAATGGGTAGCGATGTCGATGCTGTCACTGATATTGTGCCCTCGATTGTATGCATGTTTTTGCTAATGTTCCGCACCTGCTGAGTCCGCTGCGACAACTGATGCCAACAGCAGTAGCAGCTGCAGCAGCAGCAGCAGCAGCACCGCCGCAGCTGAGCAACAGCTGCCACGTGCCGGAGCAACGTGGAACGCGGAGCGGCACTCATATCACAATACAACAACAACAAAATAACACAATCACCTGGCCTATCAGGTCTATCCTAATCGGATTTGGCCAGAATTTTGCATTGTGTTACAAAACAAATAACTACAAATTTCATTTATTATTACTGCCACAATCTGGAGAAACCAACTGGGATCCATAAACTACTCAAATCCCAAACTTCAACACAAGTGAGTGAGTAGCTGCCATAGCTATTGGCACCGACTGCGCTATACTCTAATCTATCTATAATTTGACAAAATTGAATTTTAAATGCAAAAATAAATGCATATTTTTGCAATATTTTTAAATGTGGATTTTTAACATATTTTTTTGCGTATTCCAGCTATAAATTAACGTTAGTTTATATATATATATAGGTGTATAGTATCTGTACAGAAAATCCAAATGCTCGTTTACCTTTTCGATTAGAGTATAAGTTATGACTATAACTGTTCAGTGAAGTAAATTGAAAAATACTTTTCTATAATTGTTTTAACTAGCACCGCAGTTGGCACAGACTGCAAGTCAAGTTTAGGCATTATATTTCAGACATAATATCAACATATATGTACAATTAAATAATATACCCAAGTTATACGATATGTATACTTTGCCTTATCTACAATTTTACAATTCTAGTCTAGTCGTGATCGCTCGACTGGCAGATACCCTATAAACAGGTGTTAAATATTATTTGCTGATTATTTCTTTATCGATCTTAATCACACTTTTACAGTTGATTACCAATCTGTCTGTGTATATATATATTTTATATATCTTAGCAATTGTGCATTTTATTGTTATCGGACATCGATGAGTATCGATAAAATGAAATTAACTAGATCTGTAAGTGGATTACCAGAACTTATATGTCAAATTGAATGAGTTTAGCTCTTGTAGTCTCTGAGTGGGAGTTGTTCAAACAGGATGGACAGACAGGCATGGCTAAGTCGACCCGTATCTTGATGTTGGTCACGAATATATATGCCAGTTTAATCTTTTTAAGTTTAAATATAATCGTTGAGTGCTGATATGTGGCAATCTTAAATGCAGACACGCAGCCGTTTGAGCAGCTACTTGGAATCGCTTTGCTGAACACACACACACATTAATCGGAAACTTGTTCGATAATCGTGGGTCAATGGATTACATCAGTTGTAAACCAAAAAAAATCGAGGGCCCCATCTCAGATCGTAAAAAGAGCACTTCAAAAATATGTCTTTCAACTTTCTGCTGCATTTTCAATTTTTTTCTCCTATTTTTTTTCACTCGTTTTTTTATGCAACTTTGTGCGTGCATCGCTTACAAATGAGATGTTTCATTAGAAACAATTTTCAAGTAGTCAGCAACAACAACAACAACACAATTTGAAGAAATTATAACAAACGTTGCTATTCATTTTGAATTTACGATCAATTTTTTCTTTTTCTCGTTTTTTTTTTTTTTTGTGGTTTTTGTTTTTATATATTTTTTTTTTTTTTGATGGCGTTAATTACAAAACTGCAGCCCATTTAGATTAGAGAGGAAAACGCAAAACCAATTGCTCTAACAATTTGAGGCGGGCGGTAGGCGGCGGGGGCGCAGCAGAAGGAGGCGGGGCTGTAGCAGCAGATTTAATTGCTATTTGTATCGCTTCGCTCGTCCGTCCACTCGAAAACATTTTGGAGCCGCAGCAAAGCAAAGCAAAGCAGAGCAGTTGAAGGCAATCCAATCTCGAATCCCCCATAGCCACTTGGGTTACGCTTCAGAGCCATAATCATAATTTAAATGCCGCTGGCAACACACTCGAAAGTCGTAAAAAAAAAAAAAAAAAAACGAAACGAGATCGTCGACGAATTGAAGTCAGAGGCTGGCGAGCCTGGCAAAAAAAAAAAAAAAAATAAATAAATAAAATTGCCAACAACAAATCATGGATACAAAAAAAAAAAAAAAAAAAAAAAGAAGAAAGAAAAAAAAAATGAAATTCAAAATCAATGCATGAGGCAAGACACAAGATGGGCGCAGATACAAGGCAGCCATCGGTGGCATCGGGCGTCAAGTGGCAATTAAAGATACATTTTACTGCTCGACTCCTCCTCAATAATTGGGTTTCCAAATCTTTCTGCACTTATGCCTGTATCCCTGCCTCCAGAATACAGCCTCCAAGCTCCAAGCTGCAAAATATACAAAAAACCAAAAAAAAAAAAAAAAAACGAAGAAAATGAAATAAAAAATAAAAAATAAAAAAAAAAAACGTATCATTAAAACATCAAGTAAAATACTTAAATAACAATTTATTATTGTTATATATAGCGTTTGCAAGTCGCTAATATATATTTGAGTTTAGCGCAGATTTATGCGATCTCCCATATATATTTATTGCGATTATAAATCATTTGAACAACTATAGAATTTCTGTGCAGTGTATTTCAAAGAAATGATTTAATGTTTTCTCTCTACTCGTATATATTTCTTGAGTGTTGCAAATATGAATTATTAATATTGTTTAAAATAAAAAAAATGGAAAATTACTTTACTTTATTATTTCATTTTTTTTTTTATTATTTCTTTAATTATTATTTTATTTAAATCGTTCTTCTGTTTGAAGTTGTCTTTTTTTCAAAATAGAATTCCTTCCTTATTATTTTATAGTTAAATAAATAAGCCTTAATTATTATATAAAATTAAGCTTTTTATTTATATATATAAAATTATTGTTTTTTAAACAGTTTTTTGTTTGAGTCTTCATTGTTTTGTATTTTTTTTATATTTTTTTATTTATATTTGTAAATTAAAATCTGTTCCAAAGAGAAGATTATGTAATTTATACTTTGCTTCAAAAAGGAAACAACTTAATATTTTTAAGGTGAATTTTTCTGAAGAATTTATAAACATTATCTGAAAATAAATTTTTGTGTAAAATGTGCCTTGTTTCTAAATAATGGAAATGTTATTTTTTCAATAAACTTGTTAATAAACTTGAGACTATTAATTGGCTCGTTAAATAAAGTTTCACACATATATATACACACATATATATATATATATACACATACATTATATACATATATACATATCTGTTTCACAGTTTTTACCCCAGTCGCTTTTCGTTTTTATGGTTCCTGCATTAATATAAATATTTTGTTATTTGTGATAATTTTCGGTGATATAAAATTCTTTACGATTATTAGTTTTTGGTTAGGCAACAGGAATGCCGAGGGGAATGTAAATGGTATTGGGAACCTGCTCGCTGCTTTGGCTTCACTATCCCTAAACCCAAAAAAAAAAAATGAAAATAAATATATATATATATAAAATATAAAAACGCTGGCGACATTGAGAAAGTGGGCACTAAATCAGCAGCGGAGCCGTCGACTTCGCCGCCTAATTACAAATTTGATGCAGCTGCAGGCAGGCAGTCGACGATGCCTTCAACGGACCTTGAAATACACAAATACATATATAAACAAATATATATATATATATATATATATATATATGTGTGTGTGTGTGTATATATATGTAGATATGTGTGTTTTTTTGTGGGCATGTCATTAAAAATTTGTTCGGGTTCGGGCAAAGTGCGGCGCACATGTGGCACAGTTGCCCTCAGGATGTGCATAGGGACTGCCTCTAAATGTGTGTGTGTGTGTGTGTGTGTGTAGCCATATGTATGCTCTGCTGGATGATCGGAAATGCGACGCGTGGAACCTGTTCCACAGATTTTGGCTTTGTTGAAAGGCCATTCTATAATTATAGACATCGAATGTGTGTGGTAGAGATCGTGTCATATTGGTCTCTAATAGCACACAAATAAACATCAGCATATATATAAACAGACGCACAACTTATGCATATACACACACACACACATATATATATATATATATACACATATATATATAAGTAATTTGATGTATTTGGGAGCTGTAAATCGGCTCAGTCCTGGCAAAGATTTTGCGCTTGTTAAGGGTAGTTTTTCAAACTTATCCGGAAAATGAAATGAAAAAGAAAAACTCATCGATTACCAAGCAACACATACATTTATTTGTTGCAGTGTAGATTGCTTGCAAGTTCATTTATCTTAGTGTTTTATGAAAAATTGGCATTTGATGAAGGCTCAATTTTAGAATTTTCCAATGAAGACAAGCAAGAAGATTCGAGTCGAGTGTACTCGACTTGCAGATACTCTGCACACACAGTTTTTGTCTGTTTCTTATCCAGTATTAATATGTCAGCGAATATTATATATATATATTAAATCTCTACAATTGTTCATTTCATGACAATCGATTTGTATCGATATTCGAGAAATTGGCTCAGTCATCGATAAAACATGATGTGGCTATGGTGTATGATGAGTTATACTATAAATGTAAAGTGCCCAGCTCTTATAAAACCCTGAGATCGGCTTGGACTTACTTCAGCATACCCTGTTTACCCCTTTTTAAAGGCAAGCAGAGTATGAAAAATGTTTCAATTTCTTTGGCTACCTGTCGGACAGGTTTCTATGATTTTGTACCGGATTTAACAGCCTGTTTCTATGATTGAAAATTGCGTTGATTGAGTGGCCAAAATGATGGATGTGCCTCGAGCAGATGTCCATTAACCCACCTTCGGGTGCGGACAGGATTTTCGATTGAAACTGGACTGGAACTGCTGACGGACAACAGGGAGTTAAATAAATTTAAATACAGTTTTGAAAACAGATTTCATATTTTGAGTGTAGAAAAATGTCTGAAATGAAATGCGCTGAGAGATTAAATTACAAGCCAAGACAAGGAGACGACGCCCCAAAGGAAATGGAAAATCTTTGATGAAATGCGGCAAGCGCCACGCACAGAGCCTCCAATGGGAAAGGGGCAAGGTAACAGGACATAGAGGGGGGGGGGTATATGGAAATGCGGAAATAAAAAACACAAGCAACGAGGACGAGGACGAGGACGAGGACGAGGACAGCATGCAGAACGCCAACGCATGAGATACATTTGAGTTGCCACAGTTGCCATGCCCGTAATGTATGAGATACTTTGGCTCTGTCTAAATTAAAAAATTCCATGGAGAGTAAGAAAATTATAATGCTGCCAGTATGAAGAAAAAAAAAATAAATAAAAGAAGAAATGTAATAAAGACATGAGTTGTGAAATTATTAAGATGATTATGAAAAATGAGACGAGACGAGACGAGTCTGCTGCAGCAAGCAAAGTGAGAGGCAGAGGCAGATGGAGGATGGGAGGTGCCAGGAGCAGTCGGCGGTAGTCGGTAGTCGTGTGTCAGGAACCCGGAACCAGGAGTCTCACAGCAAAAAATCCAGCAGTTTTTTTTGTTGCAATCAGCAGCCAGCTGCAGAAAATAATCATAAAGCTGCGGACTTGAAAGCAAACGGAGCGAGGAGCTGTAAGGAGCTGCTCCTCGAGTAGCGATTTGCCTATGAAATCCCGTTCGAGAGGAAGACCCAAAGACCCGAGAAAGTAAGCACCTGCGTAAGCACATACTTAAAAGAATACGTTTTACGTTTTATTTTCGGATTTTGTAATTGTAATTACATTTGAAATGAAATTGGTTCGCTGTTGACAGCATCGGGCATGATTCACTTGAATATGCGAATATTTCCCATGAATATTCAGCTCGACACGTTTGTACAAACAACAACAAATATGGATTAGCGACTGCCATCAAATAAATAATGCAATTCAATGTGAGATTATTTTGAATGCGTTTCATCTAGATCTGAGGCAAAATGTGTGCTTAAATGAATTTAGAACCGAAACAAACACAAAGTACACACAACTTAAATATATACAATGAAATACCCAATTATAGAGTTAATAATATGTTTTTAAATATATTTATTTTTAAGTTGCTGTTAAAGTATTAATTGATATGGATGTATCTAGTAATATTATTTTAAATTGTATTTATTTATTGTTCAGTTGATTTTTGAGTATTACGATTTGATGGGAAAGAATCATAAAGAAAACCAAATTGAACATTCTTAAAAATATATTCATTGAAATGCCCAATTAAATATGTTTAGTAATATTATTTTAAATTGTATTTATATTTTATTATCTACATGTTTATTTATTATATTATATTGAATAATTACGTAATATGTATACAAATATATACAATGAAATATCAAATTATATATGTGTGTAAAATTATATTATTTTAAATTGTGTTTTTATGTTATTATTTATATGTTCAGTTGATGTTTAAGTATTTAGATTTGAGAGGAAAGAAACTTAAAGTAAACCAAATTGAACAATTGTTAGTTATACAAATATATACAATGAAATACCCAATTATATTTAGTTTCTATTTTTTATTTAGTTTCTATTTAAGCATTAAAATTTGATAAAAAAAACTACTCCTCAATTTCTTGATAAAACTGAGCTGAGCTCGGAGATAATTCAATGTTCCTGGAAGGGAATTGCATGAAGCATTTATTACGAGAGGAGGTTTCTAAGAGGAGATCCAAAAGGCAGTCATCATTATTCAGGAGATAGCTGTAAAAAACCATAAACTAGGAAACAATTATGTGTCTCTGTCTCTCAACTGGATGCAGCGCAGCTCAGCTGTTCACTCACACACACACACACACACGCAGGCAAACTCACACACACCTTTCTCCTGCTGCTTCTTCCTTTGCTTCTTTGATTTAGCTTTTACTTAGCGCAATCAAATCAACTTGGCGAATGGCAGCACAAAACATAAGGCGCAAAGATTTTGCACAAGCAACAAACACTTCGAGCAGCAGAGCAGCTGACTTAACAGCTTGTTGTTGTTGCCATGTAAAGTCTCTCTCTCTCTCTCTCCCTCTCCCTCTCGCTCGCACACTCATTAGGTTTGCTCATTTTGCATATTGCGCAAGCAAGCTTGTGCTTAGCATTTTTGGGTATTTGATCATCTTTTGGCGATGAATTCACGCGACAGACTTTTCTGGACGGAATTCCTGCAGCTCTATCGATCCTTGCCGGTGGTGTGGAAGGTCAAGAGTCCGGCACTGTTGCACTCGAGTTCCTCCCACTCACCCACTTCCCACAGGCAGCAACAGCAGCAGCGGGAGCAGCACAAGCGTTTCTCCTCGCTCTCCGCATCGGAGGCACTTGCTCACACCTGGCGCACTCAATTTGATGAGATGCCCAAGCAACAGCAGCTGCTCGCTGGCAAACTCATCTTCAATAAGAAATAATATGTTAAAGTTATTAAAAATGAAACAACTCCAAATTACAATTTATTTCAGAATAATAAATAATAGCAAATAATATGTAAAAAGTTAAAGATAAGTGTAAAAATAATATAGATCCTAAAAAAGAATTCATTTTATGATAATCAATAGGAAATAATATCTAAAAAGCTTGAAAATAATAAAGAGCGAAAAAATAAGTTATTTCATAAAAATAAATAATAACAAAAAATAGAAAATAATAAAAAAATAATAAAGATGCCTATGAGAATAAAAATGAAACTATTCCAAATTACAATTTATTTCATAATAATAAATAATAAGATATAATATGCAAAAGAGAATTTATTTTATAATAATATAATTATAATAATCAATATGAAATCAAATGTAAAAAGTTACTTACTTTTATAAATTAATTTAATTGAAAAACAATTTATTCTGCAGTTTCAGAATGGATTTCAATTAAATTGAGCTTCTGCTTAATGCACTATAAAAAATTGATATTGAATTCTTGGCAAAGTTACAATTGAAGTTTGGCTAAACTTTGAACTCCTTCACATGAATATTCAACAATAAATAAAAAATAACCATTGTTTTATAGAAAAAATCCTTTCTTAAATGTACAAAATAGTAATGAAAAAAAAGAGAGAAAAATAGTAATGAAAGAGAGAGAAAGAAAGTGTCTGTATCAGAAAACCGCCCGGAAATTGGATATATTTTTTTAAAATTGTAGAAAACTTCTACATTCACTTCTTTTTTTTTTTTTGAGTGTACAGTTTATGTATATATTTTGTACATATTTAGTAACGTGTAATTTTTACTAGAGAAACGCATGGAATTTTCCATAAGCTGTTAGCAGCAGCAGGAGAAACAGCAGCATTTTGGGGGTTGTTGTTGATATCAACACGGGGGTGCATGCACCACTTTGCCAGATGCCGGGAACGAACAAGAGGCGAAATTATTTTACCTATTGCAGCAATAGGGCGAAAATTTCGAAGGCTCGCTGTTGCCAAGCGAACGCTGAAGGACTGAAGGACTGAAGGACTCAAAAAACACTCGTAACTGGGTGAGTGGGCTGCCTTTACTGCTATTTTTCTCCACTGACTCACTGACTGACTGACTGACTGACTGACTGACTGACTGACGCACTGGCTGTCATTTATGGGTATATATATGGGGGTTGATTGTTGTTGCAGAAATCGCATCGTTAAAATAGCTGAAAAATCTGTTTAAGCGAATTGAATGACGAGCCGGCTGCCAGCGAGAAATGAATGGATGAATGAATGGGTGGCAAAAACCAACCCTTGTCGACGACAAGGACGACAAGGACAACGTGTGCTTTGCGGTTGTGCTGCATCCTTTCATTTCCTATATATATATATATATATATATGTGCGTGTGTATCATTTTGTCGGTTGCAAATCTTTTTTCTGTGTTTGCATCATCAACATCATCATCATCATCGTCATCGTCATCACAGCAGCAACCCTGGTGCGTGCCAGGCACGCATCACACTCACTCACTTCTCGTGTGGATGCCCCTCTCTGCCTCTGGACAAAATCAGTTGGGCCACTCGTGCCTCAGACTATCCGCATCTATCCGCACAGGCTTAGGTTGCCAGCGTTGAGAGTAACTGACATAATTAGGTCTTAACTGAAAGTCACGCGCGTCGCATTCGCAATCGGGTTCGGGATCTCCACGATTCTAGACTGCTGCCGACTGCTGATGACTCTTTTTTTTTCTTTTTTCAAGGTCACAATTTTCAATCATATATATCGGGGTGGTCCACAATACAATTTAGCGCTCGGCTCAGCTGTGGCCAGATCCAGATCATTCGCACAGCTGTTTCTCGAAGCGAACTGTGAAATTCCACATTAAAAAATAATTGCATTTTGAAGAGCAAATGAAATAAGCGAAAACCCCTTAAATCTTAAATAAAACACTTTATAATTTACTACAAAATATTAATGTTAAATCATAAATTATATATATATTTTACCTTAACTTGTTAAATTGTCATCTTTGCAGGTATAAAGTCGAAAAAGCAAAGCTCAAAACTCTGATAAAAATATAAATCCATATATTATAAAGAATATGCTTATTATTCTACAATAGTTATATAAATAATAAAAATATAAAAACTGAGAACACAAAAACTTCAGTTTTTCTATTAGAGTCTGAAAATAAACAAAATATTGAAATATAAATACTAAGAAAATTCTGAAACTCAGTTTCAGATATTTTATCTACATTTTATTGTATTTTTTACATTTGAAATTATTTTATTTTTAATTTTCTAGATTTATTTTTTAAATTTTAATCTAGTCTACATTAAATAAATAAATAAATAACTTCACAATTGTTATATGTAAAATATTATATATGTGTATAACATATTGAAATATATATAATATATTAAAAGATGAATTTTTAGTGATGCAAAACCTCAATTTACAACCGTTTAATATAATTATAAAATCGGGGAGTATTCTTTCTAAAACCGATTCTATACTTTGCCGATTGTAAGCTGTATTTTGTAGTAAGCAATATCATCTTATATCTAAAAACATATCTGTAATTATTCAGCACTTTTCTAGGCGATTCCTATTCGCCACAAGCATTCACAAAAAATTTATGAAGAAGAAGAAAAAGAAGAAGAAGAAGAAAAAGAAAAAGAAGAAGAAAAAGAAGAAGAAGAAACAGACCTGAGGAAATAATTCACGTAGCAAATGCATTTTGTATGGTTTGGAAACCAAACACACATGTGTCTGTATGTGTGTGTGTGTGTGTATGTGTGTGGGCTGCAAATAAAAACGTAATTACTTAAATTACAAAAACAACATTGCGGTGATTATATATTTTACATTTACACACGCACACATGCACACAAATGTACACGGCGCCAAGGCAAAAGTCGTATCCATATCGAAGTTTTTGCTGTCGCCGTCGTCGTTGGTTCTTCAATTTGCTGCTGCCGGATGCGATGGGGTAGAAGGGGGTAGAGTGGAGTGGAAGCGGTGCAGGCCTTGAAAATAAGAAACGAGGCGCACAAAGGAAAAAGCAAGTCAGCAGGCGCTCGGAAACAAACACAAGCACACACACACACACGTGCAAGCAAACTGTAAATGTGTGTGTGTGTGTGTTTGTTGTATGTAATTTAATTATGGGCCCAGGCTTGGACAGCGACGAAGTTCTTTCTGCGCGGCAGCGACGCGTGCGGCAAATTGCCAAAAATTGTACGCATATCCTGCTGTTTAAAAGTCCTACCCTAGCCCCGCCCACTTCGCCCCCTTTTTCCTTTTTTCCAGGTTTTTTTCTGCCCCTTTTCCACTCGCATTGTTTGCCGTATTTTGACTCAAGCTGTGCACATTTTCGGTTTGATTATCGAACACAATATTTTTTGTTTTGTCCGCTTTCATCGCTTTCGTCGCTTCCTCTTCTCCTGCTTCTGCTGCTTCTTCCTCTTTCTCTTTTCTGTTGTTGTTCCTTTTGCCATTATTTTTGTTGTCCGCCCATAATTGACGATTGCGCCATGACTTGCCACTATTTGCGCTCTTCTTTCCTCTTTCCCCTCTCACCCACTCATCACTTACTCCGCACAGCCATAGTCAGCAGCATTGACTCTGCTCGTTTTTTACATATTAAACCGATTTTAAATTCTTTCGTTTTCGCAGACACTGGAAATTCATTTCCAATACGGAAATTGCGATAAATGTAATGCAAAACGGCGACATTGCTGTGATTAAACTGACCAAATTTACTGTGCATATTTTTATATCTACATACATACATACATATATATGTACATATATACAGTACGTCAATAAAGTGTTTGGACACAGGAAAATAATCATATTTTCCCATTTCTTTTGCCAGTCAGATGTAAAATATATGCAGCATTTTTGTATATGACTAAAAAAGGGTATGCTGAAGTTGTGCAATAGTATGTAACGGGCAGTAGAAAGCAAAGAGTCTATGGAATAGTAGTTCTCGTATACCAAGAAGATATAGTATGGAAGATCAACCTGCAACAGTACAGATCAATCATAAACAACATAAAAATAACACTTCGAAAAAAAAAGAAACCATAAATTTGCATATAATTAACTATAAAAATAATTATAAAATTGTAGAAATATTATGTCTTAGCTAATCAGACGATAAAGAATAAGTCTTTTGCTTTGTAAATAAAAAAGCGTAATTACATCATAAAAAAGGTTGAGGAATTCCCATTTAACCAACTTTATTTGGCCTTTCGCCAATCTGAGAATATCTTAAGATTTTAATTTAATTTATCGATACAATTCGATTGCCGATAGCTATAAAAGCTACAATTTTAAGGCTGTATCTTTGTAATCAAGAATGTATCTAGCCTGACTTAATTATAGATCAACTGTGAAAATTGCACATAAGAAAATCTTCAATTTATATTTGACTCGGATGCAGGGCAAATAGTAATAATAGAAATAAATGCATAAATCGCAATAAAATAAATTGCAATTGCCAAAATTGTAACATAATAAAAATGATATTTCAAATATACACACATATATATATATATATATATATATATATACATATATAATAATCATAAATGGGTGTCGCAGCAAATGGATAAATGTTGGAAACATATATTTGTATATATGTGTGTGTGTGTGTTGGTGTGTTGACATTTGATGTGGTGTCTAAACTTGAAGATCCAAATTTGATTAGCGTTTTGTATATGATATGCATAACTTTTGTTGTCGAATATAAAATCGAAAAACGAATTTTGAACACTGTTTTGGGGCTTGCTTTTTGTATTTTTGGTGGCTAGCGCTAACAATAGATCATGAGCCGAAAATGGAAAATACATGCATTAATAATAATAATAAAAGTCGTAAAAGAGGCAGTAACCGTTAAAGCCACGAAAACCCGTTAAGCGCACGAGCAACACCCACACACACACACACACACACACACACACATAAATAAATAAAATAAAACCGAGTTTTATATGCGTATGTGATATCAAAAAAAAAGAAGAAGAAGCAACAACAAATAGGTGTATGTGCATGTGTGCATGAGTGTGTGTGTGTCAGTGTGTGTGTGTGTCATATACGAATAACAAACAGCCGCAAGAGTCGAAAATATTGGTAGTACAATGGCTCAGCCCATAAATGGCATTACACACACACACACACACACACACACACACATATATATATATATATATATATACATATGCATGTACAATGACAAACACACACACACACACACACACACACATTGGTGTATTTTTTATGGTATCTTGTGTGTTGGTTCATTCGTGCGTTTCTCAATGCTATTGATTTGTGACGCTGCCTAATCAAAGAGAAAAAAATATATATATATATATAAATATATATATATAACCATAGAGAAAAGGTGTACAAAATTAAGGGAGAGGCATAAAAAAAAAATCGTCAGAAGCCCATAAAGCGAAGCGAGACGACAAAATCGACAAAATGGGCAACTCTACGCTTCATAGAAACCCTATCCTGCTCAGCTGGCAAAAAAAAATGTAGGGAATTTTGGTAAATTCTACCCCGTATTCAACGCAAGTTGGGGAAATATTTACAAAAGAGCGAATAGGAAAGGAATTTTGTGATCAAATAATGATAATGATAAAAAGGTAACTTCACTTGCCAGATAAGTCTATTGTTTATGGCAAACGTTGTAAGAATAGTCAACTGATATAGGTACAGATTTAATCTTAGTCGATCGGCCTTTTCAATAGTCTACTCATAAAAAGTTGTGGAACTATTTAAATGATAATTTTGTGGACAACTATTTTAGGTATACACAATATAAATAAAAGATAAAGATAAAAAGATCAAAAGAAATCAACTGTTAGTAGGACATATGTGATACTAAGTACAGGGTATATGCTAGTCGATCACACTAAACAGTTTCGCTGACTGTTATTGTCATTGCAGCAACTTTGGCAATCCATTTGCAATGCCAAACTCGAACTAGGACGTCAAATGTCAAACGTGCTCATAACCAATATGAATTGTGGTTGTCCCGCCCCCCCCCCCCCCCTCCACCCCACCCCTCATCTAACTAACCATTGTATTCTTGCCACTGTGCACAATTTTTGTCACACCTGAAGTGAGACGAAACTAGTTTTGACGTTCGTTGCCAATTTGACTTGATTAACTTTTGGGCTCGTTGAGCTTCTTGCAACAAACGAGCCTGGCAAAAGGAAGCCTTGTTAAAATGCTGTATTTACTCAAAGTAAATTCAAGTTATGATTACACAGTATGTCAAAAAAGTATTTTGACAATGGCAGAAATTCATCTGTTTCCATTTTATAATTTATAATTTCGATTTGTATTTTTCGACAATTCCATGCAGTTCTTACAACTTGTCAAGAAAACAATTAACAAGTTGGAAATATTTTCTCAAAACCAAATCGAGCTGAAACCAAAGACTTTTCGTGCATTCAAAATGTATATCAAATAATTTTAGTTGTCAGGCAAGGAGCATATTTCACAGCTACCACTTCTTATGACTTCGACAAATGTCTTTCTTGAACTTGTTATAACCAAAAAAAAAGAGACGCTTCTATATTATGGCTATTTATACATATATGTATGTACATATGTATTTGCTGTCTTCTTTTTTTTTCTTTTCTCTCTTTTCTTTTTATTTTGTTTATTCCTTTTGTTTTACGGCCTGTATGCATTTTGTGTTTTATTTTAGATTTTCTTTTTTTCCTTCTTTCTTTTTCAGTTTTTGGTGTGTTTTAGGGCCACTTAGAGGCGAACACAGCGACGTCGACTGACGCGCCAAGTGGATGACTGACTGACTGCCGGACTGCCAGACTGCCGGACTGACTGACTGACTGACTGCCTGACTGACTGGCTGATTGCATGACGAACTAACGAAACTAACGAATCAACGGACCGAGCGACAGCATACACACATAAGCACAAACAACAACAACAACAGCAACAACAACACACCAACAACAACAGCAACAACAACAACAACAACAACTACAGCAACAACAACAATAATAATAGCGACCTCTTAAAAGGCTGGCTACGCCAAAGAAATACAATAATGGTCTTCGGTCTTCGGTCTTCGGTGTTTCGGGCTTGGTTCCCGGACCGGGCCTAAGTTTACTTTTGCCTTTTTCACTTTTGATATTTTGACATTTTCATTTGACAGCTGATTGAAGGGCCGCATGAAGGCGGCGTGTGGTTCGATTTCGTTCGATGTGGCAGACGTGTCAGCGGCTGAAACGCTGCGCGGGGGGCAGGGGTCTGCGGCAGGGGTACGAGACAAGATGTTAGCGGCACTGCGGCACTGCGGCACTCTCTATACCTGGCCAGCGTTAGCAGCACTGTTGCTAGGCCCCGTCGTGGATGGTGGCAGTGGAGGCGACGGTGTCAAGTGCCGCACAGTGGTACACAAGCGCTCAACGCCTAAAGACTAAAGCGATAATATATATAAATATATTTCTAGAGATATGCCTTGAGCCTTGTGAACTATAGCCGAGAGAGATATATCTATATATAGAGATATATCGATCGTCTTTGGTTCAACTCAACCATAAGACTTGAGGCAATACATATGCCCATGGCCTGAACCCACTTAAGATTCGATAAAACACCTAATGAAGTTGTGCAGAAGTATATAGCAGGCAGGGAAAAGCATATACCCAAATCAAGTTTATTTAATGTTATCGATAACTGGTCCCGTTTCGCGAATATCGATATAAATCGATACCCGATAGCTATAGAAACCACAATTGTAAAGAAAGTGACTTTTAAGATATATAATTACTTAAAAATTTCATTAAGATCGGTTAAAAACCGAAGATTTTTTTAACTAAAAATATTTTCATATTGATCAAATATTAGCAACATATAAGTAACATAGAAGGGAGGTTGTAAGTTGAATGAGGTTGAATGAAGCCCCAATAATAATAATAATAATAATAATAATAATAATAAAATAATGCAAGGAACGGTTGCACCATTTTGCATTTCAATACTCCAGAAATCTTATAAATATTTCTTATCTTTTCATTTGTATATAATTTTAAATTTATCTTAAATATAATTTAATTTCATTTGTTATTCTTTATATTTTTTGTGTCGTCTGACTTTAGTTGAGATTAAATAAATTAATAATTTGCTGGTCTTTAGAAATAATTTCCAAACATAAAAAATTTCTTAAGATTAGAAATGTGTATTCTTAAAAGAAAATGTTTGTACAAAGTAGAAATGTAAAAAGTAGAAAATAGATTTTATAGAATTTGTAGAAAGACTCAAGCTGATATTTTACTTTGTGAATAACATGGTTTTGCACCACTGTGCCGCACTGTGGACAGCAGGTAGTCGAGGGGTAGATGGTTTTGGGGGCGTTAAGCGTTGCCCATATGAATGTGTGACATGTTTGTCGAATATGCTAAAAGTTGTTTGACTCTCGTTGTTGTTGTTGTTGTTGTTAGTGTTGTTGTTAGTGTTGTTGTTGTTGGTGTTGCCTTTTGATGGATATGGAAATGGAGGTTAGGTGTTTGTTTGCTGCAGGCCAAGTTGCGCCTAATGGCGTCGCCAGCGTTTACTTTTAGCGTCAAGTGTCGCATTTGTTGTTGTTGTTCTTCTTGTTGTTGTTGTTGTTGTGTGTGTGTGTGCCTGGGTGTGCGTGTGTGTAGTTTTTGTTGTTATTTGTTTTATTTTTGCTGTGTTTGCCTAACTGCACTTGACAGTTGGTCCGCATTAGCCTTATTCAATTTACTACTCTCTCTCTCTCTCTCTCTCTCTCTCTCTCTCTCTCTCTCTCTTTCTACTCTGTCCCTCTCTCTCTCGCTCTCTATTAACTTCAACTTGCATTTAATTGCCGCAAAAGTCACAGAAATATTAACTCTGCCAATTATATAGCAAACTTGGCTTTTACTTACCCAAACAGCACTCGGCTAACAGCCTAATTACGAGTTGAGTTTTCCTTTTTTCCTTTTTTCCGTTTTTCCTTTTTCCCTTTTCCTTTTTTTTTTTTGGGTCCAATTTGCGCAGTTTTTCGGACATTAATTGCAGGTGACATTTTTTTCACGTTGATGGCCAATTCTTAGCCAAACTCAGCAAGCAAATTACAAAACTTGAATTTGTTGGCTAAATCATATAGAAAAATTTCAGTTAAATAATTGAACAACATTAAATGGATTTGTGTCTAAACACAAAAAGAGAATATTTTCATTTTCTTGGCTCGCTTAATGCTTTAAGCTGAATACCAACATAATACTATATATAAGTGTAGTGACTCCTGCTAAGTGTATGTAATGTCTATATAAAAAGCAAAAAGCATTATAAAAAAAAAAAAAAAAAAAACCTTGGAAAGTACTCACATTGACAAATCTTGCTCTGCAGATGGGGCTGCAGAGCAAATTACATTGTTATTTTCACATTTTAATTCACTTGCCGAGGGCATTTTCATTTTCTTACGAAGCAGACATCTCCCATAAGAAATGAGAACTATATTCGAGCTAAATATATTTAATAATTAATAATAATATCGTAATTCTTGATCAAAACTAACATAGTCTGTCGAGTCGTGTTGAAATATTACCCAAATTATTTGAAGCTGTATTCCGAAGACTTCTAACTTATTTTATTATATTTTGTTATATTTTTTAATATTTTATATATATTATATGTTATTTTATGAGCATTATATCAACGGATTTGTATGTCGAAAGTTCAAAAACTATTTTGTGTAATTTAGAAATGCTGCTCGACAATCTTTGACTGATATTCTTATAAGTAAATAATATATGAGAGCAATCTATAAATATGCATTTCCAACTAGTTGTTAGACTTTGAGTAGTTTGAAAGTGTAGTTAATCTTCGGCTTGCTTTATGGAACTGGGTACCTGATATTTCCTTTCATTCTTTGACTCGGCTTTCTGTTTTGTGCACTTCTTGAGTGCTCGAGAGAGCACCAAAGGTCGTCGCCAGCTGCTGCTGCAACAAGAACAATGTGTAATGGGAGTTGGGAGTGGGGAGTTGGGAGTGGGGAGTGAGGAGCTACTCCTGTCGAGGTGACTCCTTTGGCTGGACGAACCTGAGCTGCTGCTGGTGCTGCTGGTGATGCTGCTGCTGGTGATGCTGCTGCTGCTGCTGGTGGAGTGTGGCGCTCAAAACGAATTTGCCACAGCACTTGAGCGCTTAACAAGCTACCAAGAAGGACGGAGCCTGGCGAGATGCTGCTGGTCATGTTATATTAAACAAGAGCAGCAACAACAACAACAACAACACCTACAGTAACAAGAACAGCAACAACAACAACAACAACAACTGAAGCAGCTGCAGCAGCGATAATAATGATGGCGAAAACAATTGTAACAACGGTAAACAAGGATTCGCTCGACACGCTCAACACTTGAGAGCAGCACTAGCCCTGGGTGGGACATGAGAGCGAGAGTTCACTGTAGTAGCACGCAATCACGCGCACTGCACTGCGCTTCACGATGGTGGATGGGGATGGCGGGGAGGGGAGGTGGTTGACTGGGGGTGGTTAGGTGAGCGTTTCTGCAGCGCTACGCTGAGCTCTTTGTTGTTGTGTAATAAGCATTAATAGGGTGCGCACCAGGAGCTGGCACTGCTTCAGCTGCTGCTGCTGCTTTTGGTCCTGCTGTTGCTGCTTCTGGTCCTGCTGCTGCTTTTGGTCCTGCTGCTGTTTTTGGTCCTGTTACTGCTTTATTCATCGCAAATGTTGTTTTTGTCTATCTGTCAACATGCAGCGGCGGCTGCACAAACAACAAACACGCCATTTCAGCAACGACAGAAGCAAGCAAATATATATATATATATATATATATATATATACATAATACATATATGAAAACGGAATGTTGGCTAACTTTTTAACCGTGGGTCAAAAGTATTTTATAGTGCAATTTAAAAGCCATCGCAGAAGTTGTCAATTTACAGTGTATCAATAAAGTCTTCGCATAGCAGTTGATCTTAAATTTTATATGTTAAAAATAACAAGACACAAAGCAAGACACAATCAAGTTTATCCTTGATATCCTTGCCGTCATCCATATTTAACTAAAACTATTTACTATTTCCCGATAATTGCTCCAATGAAAACTTTGTGCTTTTATTAGTTCTAAATTGATAATTTTGTTGGAATAATTTGGTATAGAAAAAAGTGGTTCTTGCAAGAAATCATTTAGCGACCGATTGTTTCAATGGCAGCCATATGATATAGTTGACCGATCCCAGTAAAGACAGTCAAGACAGCAATAAACGGTTATTGGCTGAGTTTGTTGTAGGATAACTTGTTAAACAATTAAAGATTTTCATAACTTCTTTGCCAACATTCTCAAAAGATTTCAGATCAGATACGTATTTGTTTTAGATTGTTTTTCAATTAAGAGAACTCTTCTTTTGGCATACTTATGCGATGTATAATTCGAATTTAAGCAGGAGCATTAGCGAAATGCCCCCTGTGGCATGTCAGCCTCATCAGACTGTTGCCAGTTATAAACTCATCGCCATTACAACACCCAACCCCAACCCCAGCCCCAATCCCCATCCCCAAAGTCATATCCATCTCCAGTTCCATCTTCATCCGTTTTCCCATTCCAATTAGCGATGTTCCATCGTGTTTTCTGCTTTTTAACTGATGATGATGCACATGATGACCACGATGATGATGATGATTATCATGATGATGATGATGATGATGATGATGATGATGATGATGATGATGAGAAAAACGTTGGCCACGTTGCCTCGTCGAGCGTGTGAGAAACCATCTTTTCAATTTTCACAATCAAATGTTTTTGTTTGTATTATTTGTGTACACTTGCAAAAATGAATGATAATTTTCTTATCAACTGTGTAACGCATTGAAAGATATGTTTTTGTTAAGTTCATGTGCCGATAAATCGATAACAATCAATAAAATTTCATTTCTGATATTAATAAATAAATTTATTCGCAAAAATGTATGATAAATTTCTCATGAAGTGTGTAACAAAGAGATGTTTTTGAGTCTATGCTGAACTAAGTTCACATATCGATAAGTAATCGATTGACTCTTTGTTAGCTTAAGACCATATCGATAAAATAAAAAATCGATTTATATTTTTCTGTTTTGCTTTCTTAACTTTCATAAAATGTAATTATTAAATATAAATAAATTTGTTAAAAATAATTAAATTGATGTGTAGGGCATTAATAATGCGGCGTGTCTTAAGCTTCTTTCAATTACAGTCAGGAAGGGTGGGGGCGTGGCGGAAAAAAATGTTAGCCGTTGAGCTACGCGGTCAGCAGCGAAGGGATGGGATGGGTGGATGGGTGGATGGCTGGTTGGCTGGCGGAGAGGTGGTTGGGGTCTGCCCTTTCGGGACTTGTGAGTTTTGTTTGTGGTTTATTATACGCAAATAAATTAAATTTATGCTTGTTTCCATTTCCGAGCAGTCACCTCGAAAAACTGCGCTCCCTTCCCCTCCCCCTCTCCCTATACACTGCCACACACACACACACACACACATTTGTTTCCATTTGTGTTTTTTATTCTATTTTTTTTGTTGTTGTTGGCTCGTTTCCCGATGCGATTTTCCCAAACACTTTTCCCAACTACCCGTTGACTCACCCTCGCCTGCCTCTGCTTGCCCCTGCCTAGCTGACTCTGCAGCTCTTTATTAATTTGATCATTTCATGATTGCTGTTGCTGTTGGTGTTGCTGTTGTTGTTGTTACTTGTCATGTTGTTGCTTTTGTTGTAATTAACCTTTTGTCTTTTGGCCGCTGTTTGCTGCTCATTTGTTCGCTCTGCTCTGCTCGGCTCTGCTCTGCTCTGCTCTGCTCTATTTGTTTGTCCAGTGGCACTTTCTCTTTGCTTTGAACTAGGTAAAAGGTCTGAGTGGGTCCATTCATTGTATTTAGGACCGGAGGAGAGCAGTTTCCCCCTCCTCGCCCCAAAAACATCATCAGCTCATTGCCATAAGGGTCGAACCCTTACCTTTGACCATTGTTATCATTATTGTTGTTGTTGTTGCTGTTGTTGTTGTTTGACTTTTTTGGGCTCTTTGTCGGCTAAGATGGACACACGCACAGGAGAAACACTTTTTAGTGGATAATTATGCACTTGACACTTGATGAGGGCGTTCTCCCCTCCCCGCCCCTCCCCTCCCACAAATGGCCAGCATTTTAGTTGTAGTTTACCTGCTTCACAGGTTCCTTGAACCAGCTGCACATTAATACGGAGGCAGAGGGTCATGGGAATAGCTTCGCTTGGGGTCATTTAATGGGGAAATCATATTTTGTTATTAGGTAGACATTTAATGTGCCTGCATTTTAAATATATTTAATTGCAAATTTCGTTTTGGGCATAATTACACATCACAACTAATAAATTTCGTTTTAATCCCCCATTTAGCTTTTCATACATCAAACGAGAATGTTTTCCTTTGTTTAGCATTTTGGAAATTATTTTCTTTTGATTTTCCCACCTTTTGAGTGAAAAATGAAAATATATATATAATCCCACTCGCTTAAGCGATTTATACTTACAGTCAACAATTTAATGAATATCTTAGGAAAAATTCATTAAAATTTCATGCATTACGTCATGGGCAATTTTCCGCTTTATTTTCCTGGGCATTGATAAGTGTGCGGATTCATTGAAAAGAGAAACAACAACAAATCCAAATTCATTTAATTTATATACGCATTTATTTTGTGCTCAACATTTTAATTCTTATATAAATTTACATTAACATTTTTTTTTTTCCTTTGGCGTCAATTGAGCATTAAAAAAAAAAAAAAGAAGAAAAAAACAAACTGTTGGAAAAACCAAACGCTGCGAAAACTCATTAAAATTTTACGAACTTTGGGCGCAGTTTTTCACATTTTATGAGTTTTGGCAAGCGTAAATTTCAGCAGGGAAGGGGCGAGGGGGAGGGGGGGCGGGCACAGGGGCAGGGGGGCGGCACTTTGTCTAATTTCATAGCGAGAAAGCGAGAAAGACTCGACTCGTTCGAGGACCTTAAAAGAAATTCCAAATTTTGATCACGTTACGTTTTTTAATTGTTCCCCTGCGGCGCGCTCATTTAAAAGAGTCCCCCCCCCCCGCCTCCCCCCTCACCTCCCCCCGTTTACCCATCCACAAGTCTTATGTTTTCCGCTTCCGCGTATCCCACGCACCCCTCTCCCAAAAGATTGTCTGCCATTGTAATTGAGACCTTGACATGCGTGCGTTGAATTCTATTTCTTTTATTCACAAAAAAAAAAAAATAAATAAATGAATAAAAAATAAATAAATAAAAAATAGGAACAAATTACTCAAGGCAAACTTTTATTGAGTTGCGTTTGTCGAGAGAGATTTTATTATTGGTTTTTTGGTTGCCATACCAATAATTGCATACGAGTTTTACGAGGACACTCGACGCGTTGTCAGCAATTTGAATATGAGCCTCGAGCAATTTAAATGCTGTAAAAATATCTTTGTGTACAAAAATATCGGGGCAAAATACCCTCATCGAATATGTAGATTCTTTATGGCATACAGCTGCGGGCAAATCCTCGATTGCCATGTAAGGATGCAATTATTCTTAGGCGAATTGGCTATTAACTGACAAATGGCCCCATTTCAACCAGATGAGTCACATTTAACGCTGACATAAGCTTATTAGCGATACATGACCTTTAAACCTACACAATTTATTGCTACTCATTTTCGTTTTACACTGAGCCAAAAATCGCAGTCAAAAATTACTTAGAAATCAGCAATTAGAACACTTAGTTACCTATATATCTATATATGGATGTACCTATATTAATCTATATATAATTTTTTTGTTTCATTATCAGACTTGCAACATACAACTTTCATCATTTGCTCAAACTATTCTCTTAGAAGAGACAATTGTCCTGCCAAAAGTCTACACAACACACAGATTCCCATTGTCAAATAACTAGAAATAATATTTAACATTTGATTTACTGGAAAATACAGATCTAAATTAAGTTTTATAAGCTGTTATGGTCAGACAAAATGCACTGGTTACTGGGCAAAAAATCAATGCTAAAGTTAAGAAATAAATAAATAAAATTCAAGCTTTTTCTGGCTAAGGCACCACAATCCATGAGCAATCATTGGGCTTTAAGGATTCCTTCCCGGCAGATTCCATTACTGATTTTAGCCAGTTGACCTCTTAGTCTACAGTATTCTGTCGAGAGACCGGTGAGTATTCCTAGTCTAATCTAACTTAAATCGTTTCATATTATAACTGATTAATAATTCTCGACTCGTTCTTTTGTCTCTGTGTAATACCCATTTTGGAGACACTTTTATTATGTTTAGACAACTTTGATGATTTTATGTGGCAGCATTATTTGCATTCATTTAGTAAAATTAAAATTTTCATATTTACTTAATTTGATTTGCACTTATTTACTTGAATTAATTAAGTATATGTTAAACTTAGTTTGTTTATTACCAAATTCTTCTATATGGGTATATATACAAATATTCTGTGGCAGATAAACTTCTCAATTTATATGTCAAGTTCGGTTCCATCTTCATATTGTTATGAATCTGTGGCATTGTTAATATCCATACAAAGTGGCAGCAGCTGCTGTGGCTTCAACATGAATGTTAAGCAACTGCCCCAGTATTTTAGGGGGGAAGGGAATGAGAATTATGCATTATGCACGTGACTTACCAGGCAACCTGGCCAAAAATGCTCATTGTCTCCCAGTTCGATACACGTGCAAATTTATTAGATTTTCATTAAACGCCAACAACAATAAACAATACGCTCCACGCATTTAATTGCCTAATTTATTAATAATCAACTGGGGAAACGGGCACTGAGCCCGGCTCCACCGTTGAAAAGAAGCAGCTGCCCCTTGATAGGGGTGGGGGTGGGGTGGGGTGGGGTTGGATGGGATAGGAAAAACTTGCGCAACAAATTACATTTTCATCATAGACACGACACTTCCGTCGATTTTCGCACACGCCCAAATGAGTTTCTTTGTATACCCTGTAATCGCTGCTTAAAAACGGGTCTAATCAACTGGTGCGAATGTGTGTAACAGGATCAGGATCAGATTTATGTATGGCATATGCCCCAAAGTATTTTATTGAAATAAATAAATAAATAAATAAAAATAAATAATAGAAATGTCGCTAGAAATAAATCAGGCTACAGATTGATAAAAAAAATGAGTTAATTTGCCTAGTCGAAGGACTAAAGTGTGATATTCAAAAGGGAAATTTAGCCATATGCCTGAATTATATATATTTCGAGGTATCTCCTAGTCGTGCTTGATAATTTTTGCTTGATTTGATCTGTGTGGAAAATATGCCTGGCTTACAGAGGGGTTGGTCGAGGTGTTGCTGTTATGCGAGGCGATGCTAGGCGCGTCCTTTGGGTAAATTAACACTCTTTGATTAGGCAGCTGCCTGCTTATTACGTATACGCCCTAATGGCAGTCAATCAATGGACACTTGAGCCTAGCGTCAAGTCGACATTCCAGTCCAGTCCAAGCGCACCCGACACGGACATGGACACGAACCCGAACGCGAACGCGAATGTCCTTTGCCTGTCGCCGTTGTTATTGTTGTTGTTGTTGTTGTTTTTGTTGTTGAGGCTGCTGTTGCTGTCAGGCAGAAAGTTACGCAATTTTTGCTTATTATTTTCATAATCAATATTCAATTTAGACGAGAAACACTTGGCAGTCAACAGAATTGCTGCTCGTCGCTGAAATAAGCTTCAAGGGATATACATATACCACAAGGACAATGCACCATGGGGCAAGAGTGGCAACAAATTAGGCAACTAATTTTGCTAAAATGTTCGATAATGTTTTGTACAGATTTTCTACAACTATTGACCACTGTGCGGCCCATGTGCAAATTTCCCTTGTGTGCAGAGGCAGTGGCAGTGGCAGTGGCAGGGACAGAGGCAACGCCATCAGGCTTATAATTAAACATGGAAATCGTGGAAAATGTGGCAAACGTGAGCGCAAACAAAAACAGGCAAATTGGTTGGTTGAGTGGTTTGAGTGGTTTTTTAGCTTGACGGCGGCGGTGGTGGTGGCGGCGTTGGTGGTGGTGGTGGGGGTTTTTTTTTGGGTGGTGCTGAGGGGCAAAGTCAGTCAAGAGTCGAGCGCGGCAGGCGTTCAAATTGAAAAAGTTATTTTGCATTCGATTATACCACTGACAGAGGCAACACATCAACGAGCTTCATATTTCAGACAACATATACTATCTGATACTAAGTGTGTAAGTGTGTAAGTGTGTGTGTGTGTGTGTGTGTGTGTGTGTGTGTGTGTGTGTGTGTGTGTGTGTTTGTCTGTGTTTAGCAACTTGTACACAGATCATTTCATTTGCTGTGACTTGTATATATTAGTTGCCCGCCTGCGGCATATTCTTGCAATTTTGCGTAATATTTTGCTCATTTACACTTCGTTGCATAGTCAATGACAATGTGTATGTGTGTGTGTGTGGGGGTGTGTGTGTGTGTGTTGGCCCTACTATAATTGACCATTGCCATGGCACTGTGGCAAGCACGGATATTGGCGAGGACAGCAACAACAGCTCCCATTGGAGCCGTTTCATTATTGCGAAACTTTTGATTGGACGACGTCAGAGTGAGTGAACTGTGAGTTCCGTTAGTTTGCATGGAAAATCGCATCTATCAATATGATTTTTGATGGATGTAAAGCAAGCGAGCTAAAAAGCAGAGCTGCTAATGAATCACACAAATACACACACACACACAAATAGAAACTAATTTATTTACTATTTTTTTTTTTTTTTTGCTTAACAAAAGTTCAAGATTTCATTCAAGTCAAAGACTATAATTTAAATATATTTCGTATGATTGATTTATGACAATATTTGCGTAACATGATTTACTGCATATACTTAAATTTAATTTATTTGTTTTTGGTTTTCAATTAAATCACAATTTGTTACTTGTTGAAGGCAAAAATAATTTAGCTTTAGAATACTCAATTTTCTCAATTTTAACAACGGAAACAAAAACAATGAAATAAATCTTATGTACATCTGCCACGCCCTCGCCCACTGACAACCATTAAAAGTGTCTTCAATAAATTGAAGACATAGCCAGAAAGCAAATTCAACAGCCGAGCGAACGCAAGTGTAATTAATATTTCAAAGCGCAACATTTATCAAAAAAAAAAGAAAAAAAAAAAAAAAGCTAAGCAACATTTTCGAAAGTTGGCCCACAACGCACAGCAAACAAACAAAAAGCCAAAAACAATTAATGGCACACTCTAAAGTTACCCCCCCCCGTCCACCGTCCACCGCCCAACGCCCAACGCCCAGTCCCCCCCCCCCTGGCACACCCCACACCCCCGTTAGAGTTGAAAGCGACAACAAGCAAGGAAAACAATAAACTCAAGTCCGAACTTGGAGTTGGAAACTTTAACAAAACTGAATTCATACATAGATTTGTTAGCAGTCCAACAAATTATGAAGGGCCCCAGCGGAGCCAGTCAGTCCATTAAATATACAAATGACGAGACACAGTAGCCACAAACATCAATATATATCCATGCACACATAGATATATATACTCTCAACTGCCCACTCAACCAACTCATATATATGTATATATATATATGTATTAGTGTAAGTCCGACACGTATCTGTTTGCATATGTGTGTGTGGAACTGATAGTCAGCTTAGAGTTTTACAGGCAAGGGGACGACGGAGATGGAGATGGAGACGGAGATGGAGACGGAGACGGAGACGGCTTGTCGATCCCGTTGAAACCAGCTGTGATTAGTGCAGCAATCATAAATTGACCTTAGGGTGAGGTTCACTGCTTTGCTTCGTTGTTTCGAAGCGTACCCTGTAACTATTCCAAAATGCGTGAAGAAGGCATGAAAAAACCGAGAAAAAAAGATCTTTGAAAAAAAAATAGGTATACATATATATTATTGATCAGCCTGAGTAGCTAGATTAGTTACTAGTTAGAACACGATTACCACTCAAATTTTCCATTAACACTGACAACCTTTTATACCAACTTTATTATGTTTTTAGGAAGTGCATTTAAATATTTCGACAGCTGTAAAAGCGATAGCAAGGTTAATTACAGCGTATCTGCTAGTCGAGCACTCTTTGCTGTCAATTCTGTGGCTGCGTTGCTGTCGATTTTGTATTTGGATTGATTTTCAAGTCTGAATATGGACGACTGTGCCCCACACTTGATCTATGAGTGATTCAGCTACAACACTTAACTTGAGTTTGAGTACAGAAATATTGAGTATCTCATATTTATTTTATTACTATAAGTTGTTCCGATTTAGCATATATGCATATAGTTTTGTTATATAAAAATATTCAAAATTCTACTCAATTGTTCGAATTTTTTAATTCGTTTATTATTTTCTGTATTCAGTCTGAAATTTATTGCCAAATCTAGCCCCACGTCGGGCGCCAGTTGTGACGAACCCTCATCTAGTTATTATAGTTGGGATAACCGGAATAAGTAATACTTATTTTATGTGCAATTTTTTTTATCACATATATAATAAGAGTATTCCATGGTCGACTATGCCTGATTGCAATGTTCTCACTTGTTCATTTATACAATTTGTATTTAAGTTGAACTAGCATTATTATTTCTATAACTTCAATGAGCATCGTTAGACTCGATTGGTGCTGAAACTAGAAATATTACTACTCGAAAACAACGACGAATCAGTGTTGAGTAATGTCAGTTGATAATTTGTCTAACCCGATGTCTGCTTTGTATTCCATTTAGCCACATAACCTCCACTGTCCAAATGTTGCACTGTCTGTCTGTATGTGCTGCATGTGTCGTGTGGTACGTGTGGTACTCGTATATCTTTAATGGCATATTCATCAGTCACTTGTGATAATATCGGTATATACACACACACATATATATATATATATATTTATATATGTATACATCAAACACTACTAGCTTGGAGAGTTGGGTCTGCGTCTCAAAAAGCGACTGGGCAAGTCGCACAGTCATTTAGTTAAGTGGCAGTTGATTGGAACCAGTCGCAGTCATCATCATCATCATCATCATCATCATCATCGTCATCATCATCATCATCATCGTCCAAAGAGTGCTTATCATCATCATGATTATTACGTACCCAAAGCCTATTTGAATTTCTTGCTGTTGCTGTTGCTGTCGTCTCTCGTGTTGTTTTCTCCAACAGATTTAGTTTATTTTTTTTGTTGTTTTATTTTTTTTTTTTTCCATCCTCAGTCACTGTTTTTGTGTTCCTCTAAAGTCCATAGAGGTCTGGTACTGGTGCTGGTGCTGGTGCTGATACTGGTGCTCCTCCTCCTCCTCCTCCTCCACCTCCTCCAGCCTTTTGTGTGTCTTAAATTGCTGTCATTAATGAGTTACAGATATTACACTTTTATAGCTGGCAGACACGCTTATCCACTCTCCATTCTAATCGTGTTTTGCTGTCTGTCTCAATGTCTGTCCAAACTGTTCCCCGCCCCACCCCTCCCCACACTTCAACCACTTTTGGCCCTGACTTTGGCTCTTTTCAAGCTCCTCCAGTTTTACTGGCTACTGTTTGGTTAATGATGACTTGTGCGTTGTCTGTTATTTTCCCCCCCCCTCGATATATTTTCTTCTTCGCCTTTGTCTCGTCAACTCTTTTCAGCTCTTCAATCGATTTTGTGGCTACTGTTTTCTTTCTTTTTTTCTTTTTTTTTCTCTTTTTTTTTTCTTTCTTTTTTTTTTTTGTATCTCATCCAATTTTAAATTTTGTTGTTTTTGCTGCTGTTGTTGCTGTTGTTGCTGCTGTTGTTGCTGTTGTTGCTGCTGTTGTTGCAGTTATTTGCCTTGAGCCACACGCTTGTCTTTCTAATAGGCTTCTTCTTCGAGCTGTGTCTGTGTCTTTGGCTCGATTGCTTTCTGCCTGATTGATTTTCAAGCTTATGGATCTTGCTCTCAATTCTTTTATATTTTATCGTTATCTGTCCGTCTCGTTGTGTGTGTTGCAGTTGTGGCTGATTCCTTTAAATTACTTTAATTGATTGCAGCAAGAAATGTTCGGCTCAATGATTTCCTTTCATCGCAATCTGTCGTGCATCACAACGATCGATCGTTGGACGATCCACTACAAATCTAGTTGCAAGACAAGATTCGCTGTGTGGCATTTACAATCTTTCGCTTCTCTGAACTCGGGGGTCAGTTCGATTAAGTGATCTATCTATGTGTGTGTCTATCTATGTATTGGTCATTTGTAGTTGTCTACTTTATTTAACGTTCTGATTCGATTTGTGTTTTTTTTTTTTTGAATTTGCAGCGCTTGATTTGTTCTGCGGTAAGCAAAAATATGATCAACTTTAAAAGCAATTGCAAGTGGCCAATTTTGAGGTAGTCATGTCGAACAGATTAAGGTTTAGCTGGATAAAAGCAAAGACTATAGAGATAGAGATATATGAATATAGATATATATAGCTATATACATGCTATTTTATAGTAAAACCCAACATTATTTTTATTAAAGGTATATTTTCTGGGTTTTTACTATAATTTTTTATTATTATATTTATTTATATTAATTTACTATGCGCTGTCATTTGGTCTATTGACTATAAGATTTAAATTCGGTTTAATTTTCTCTTAATACACATAATAACTTTCTACTTCTTCAATTCTATTCAATGCTTTACTTTCGTATATAAAGCAAATCCGATGCTTTTATATTCATCTTTTTATGTTCTTCCCCTTCAATAAATAAAGAAAGACCCAATTACTCGAAGCACGAGCTGTCAATATGATCAGATTTTGGGATTTGCCCAGTACTCAGTATGTAAGTATGTCGTTGCCGTGGCGAGCATTTGAATGAATGAAAGCATGGCCCATAAATCTGGACTGAATATATAGTGAGGCCATTCATTTTGGACGACAAGTCGACAAGGCATGGCTAAAGTTAATAACATGCAAGAGGGCAATTCTAATTTGGCTCGAAAGACTGAAAGGGCGAACAGAATTGTAAGAATTGGAATGTGAGAGTCGGGAAGATAGGAACATGTGCGTACTGTACCCGAAGGCCAGCAGGCCTTGCAGCGTCGCAAGGACAATGGACAAGGACAAGGAACAGGGAAGGCAGTGCGCATATTAAAACCGGAAATAGTCGAAACCAAGTGCCAGGCAACCGACTGACGCACTGACACACATTTCGCTAACAAAGGACTCGCACCAATAAAGGAGTCGAATTTATAAAAAAAAAAAAAATACGAACAACAACGAGAAAAGAAAAAAAAAACAGAATTGAGGCGAATAAAAAGCTCAAATAAAATGCTTTGTCCAGGGCCTAACTAAATGCCGGCGGCAGTGACTGTTTGGCAACCACCCTTAATGGCAGAAGGACATGCAGGGCATGCAGGACATGCCCTGGGCTGCCTGGCAACAGGCATGACGATGACGATGACGTTGACGGCTGCTGCACACCCAAGCAAGCACATAAAGGACACCGCATAAAATAGAGATCATAATAATGCGAAAACTTGAAACCAAGGATACCCGCCAGGATACCTGCCAGCAGCTCTCTGTCCTCCTCTCTCTCTCTCCCTCCCTCTCGCACTTTCGCACTGTGCGTCTCCCTCTGTTCATCTCGTTGGCTTTAACACACAGCCGGAATGCGCAGGGAGATTGCATCATAAATTCTAAGGATATGAAGCCAAAAGTGAATCATGCGAGAGTGAGAGAGAGAGAGAGAGTGAGAGAGAGAGAGAGAGAGAGAGAGAGAGAGAGAGAGGGCGAGAGAGCGAGAGGGAGGGAGGGAGATGGAAGGCGAGTAAAAAAGGAGAATAAATAAAAATTAACTTATTTGCATATTTCAGTGAGCGGGCGAAAGGATACGCCGCTGGACAGACGACACACACACACACACACACACACGAACACACACAAGCACACACACACACACCGACTAACGGGGATGTGGACGTGGACATTCATGTAGCTGAAATTAAATAAAAACCAAACTCACTCGCGCCAGGATGTGCGCAAGGATGTGCGTGCAGCGGCTTAACCAAGCGCATGAACATTGCAAAATCCTCGCACGCAATTTCTGTTCTTTATTTTTTCTCTCTTTACGGTATTTTATACATATATTTTTTTTTTTTCGTTTTGCGCAGGATGAGTTTGTCGCGTACCGCTCAACAACGCACACGTAGCATTTCTAAGCCGACTGATTTGGCCAGCACGACAAGCTCAATGCGCTACTTGGAAGTGATGGTTTAAACAAAAGCTTGGAAAAGTTTATGAACTAAATAATGACAAACAAAATAAATTACAAACTTATTAAAAAAAATAGAATATTTAAGTTAAATAATAAATAACAAGACAACTTATCGTTAACTTTAGAAAGAGATAAAAACTATATATTTTAAATATATTTATTAATAAAATAAAACTTTCTTAAAATAATTAGAAAATTTGATAAGATTTAATTGCAAAATTTGTCCAACATTTGTTGCATGAATTGGCGAAAACTCAATCAGACAAAAAAAAAAATGTTTAATCAAAGATCAGAATAGCTGCTATAAATTATAATTATATATATAGTATATAATATTTTATTCTAATATTCATTCGTTTTCTTTTAAAACAGAGCTGGAAACCAGCAATTTCGGACTTATTTTATTCATTTGATCACAGGTAAGTTTTTGAGAATGTAGATTTCTCTCTCTCTGTGGCCCAACACAGCCGATATGCTGCAGCTGCCCGTTGTAGAGTGCTCGAGAGAGGGTACAAGGTGAGGAGTGGCAAATAAAAACTGTGAGTGTGGTGGCGTGATTAAGTGATGGACGTGTATGGACACATGCAGCGTTATATTTAGCATACAAAAGCCCAAACAGGCTCGCTCTCTCTCTCTCTCTCGCTCTCTCGCTCT
Source organism: Drosophila anomalipes (assembly GCA_035041615.1). Classification (NCBI taxonomy): domain Eukaryota; kingdom Metazoa; phylum Arthropoda; class Insecta; order Diptera; family Drosophilidae; genus Drosophila; species Drosophila anomalipes. Next base: position 10,490,940 of record JAWNKZ010000166.1, read on the forward strand.
CTCTCTCTCTGCTTCTCAGCTGTGCATATACATGTATGTAAATATGTATGTGTATATGTATGTGTATATGTATGTGTATATGTATGTATGTGTGTGTGTTTGTACTGCTGACGGGTTCTTGCGCTTTTAATCATAAATAACAAAGGACACATGGCGCGTAGATTCTCGTATAGCATTTAGCTTGTAACCATCAAAAGCCTGCCCGGTTGCCACCCTCGAGAGCACAGACCTGAAGCGAGCTTCATGTTGACCAAGGATATTTCTGTGTGTGTGTGTGTGTGTGTGTGTATGTCTGTGTATATGTAGTGCCTGTTGATAATCCTCCAACCACTGACCGTCCATTTTGTGCCGCCCACTCACACTGTTGCCAAGCGCCCATTCATTTCCGCCTCATGGACGCCAAACATGCCACTCGCTGCGATTCATAGGCTGACCTGGCCCCAGGATGTGCCCATATATATATATATATACATATATATATATATATATAAATATATATATATATATATATATATGCATAGCGACCGAGAGACAGAAAGCGAGTGAAAGAGTGAGAGAGATAAACAGAGTTGGGGTGGGGCATATTTGGTTTGTTCTGTCCGAGCTAAACAACTGCGCAGTTGTTGCCCCCGGCTCCGTGTTCTTGCCCCATGTTCACTCTGTGTGCGGAATTTTGATATTAATAGCTTTGGACAGTTTTATAAACGCCTTTCGGGGTTAACATGCTCAAGTGGTATTCATATTTTCCACTGACCGACCTGTCACTATTATTCTGTGTGTCAGCAAACTGCATAAAAATAAAACCAAATGCGAAGTTTGCCCAGTTGGCGCTTGGCACAACATGCCTTAGATTTACTGATGGGCTTGGCAGTTGCATAGTGGTATTTGCAGTTACACAGTGGACTTGATCGATGGATAAAATGGTGTCCTGAAACTTAATCACAGAGCTGATTCAGTAGCAACCAAAATGATCTTCTTCTTGTTTAGCTTTTCTCATTTATAAGATGGGTTCTTCATTTTTTTTTTTTTTGTATATCTTAGTCTAAAAGATAGTTATTTCATAATATATGATAATCTATCATTTCAACTTTAGAAATACTTTGCTTAACTGCACTATAAATACTCAAACTAAAGAAAAGATTACAGAATTAGCCGTAATTTTTCGTTGAATATCTTAGTAAAATGCTGATAAATGTATATAGAGTATATACGTTATAAATTTGTTGCAGATTGCCTTAGATACACTTTAACTGTGGGAATCTAAAGGAAATCATGGACTTTTCTGTGGAAAATCTAATTTAATTTTGCATACACTTGTGGAGCGTATTATAATTTTGTGGAGGCATTGAAAGAGGCGTCTCAGACCCCATCAAGGTATATATATTCTCGATCAGCATCATTGGCCAAGTTGATATGGCTATGACGACTGTCTGCCTATGCAAACTAGTTCCTCAGATTTGAAACAATCTTCGCATATCATTATAACCTATAGCTTCGATAGGAAGAATCGGTTGAGAGATGAGTTCTTAAATGGAAAAATATTTTGTTTAACAAGGCAAAAATTATATTCATCGGACTACTAAATCAGATAGCTTTCACAGCGAAAATTGTTCGGTTTTTATTTGCCAAGAATTTGATAGAAACTTCGAGATGGTTGAGATAGGGGTTCTTTCGTGTCTTAAGTTACATTTCCCTTGATAGAGCTTTTCTCGAACACCCTGTGACTGTACCCACGAGCAGCTTGATTGAATTAAAAGGACGCATCCAAGCGCTGGATTACAATGGCAACAAACTGATGTTGATGTGCCCGATAAAATCGAAAATCGGTCGACGGTCGACGGTAGACGGTAGTCCAAGGACGACAATCAAGGCTTCATCTTTTGGGGGTTGCTTTGTGCTCCGGCATCGGAGGGTTGAAGTAAAACGCAGTTTCCCAAAAATTGCGTCTCAAAGCAACTTCAAAAAAGTGGTGTCTTTATTTACTGCACACGTTTTTCGCTGTGTGTGTTTTTTTTATTGTTTTTTTTCCTTTTCTTTTTGGGCTCTGGGAAAAGTGCAAGCTTTACGGGTGTAACGGTACAGTTAAAGGAGGCAGCAACCACCCGTAGTTAATGCTGACTTCTATCCATCCTGCGCAGCATAAATTACGCATTTCCCTCTTTTATGTTCGGGGTTTTCCTTTCGGCTGCGACGCAGTTCGCGTTTGTTATTTATGATTTATGTGCTGCGATGACACAGGACGAACAGGCTCAGCCTGTGTGTGTGTGTGTTCGCAGTGTTCGCAGTGTACAGTAAAGTTGCAGCCGTTGTCCCCCAACCAACTCGTCCAATTGAATCGTACTGTGGAAAATTACACGCAAATTGCACGCAACACGCGAAAGACCGAGAAACGAGAAACGAGAAAACTTCGCATGGAAATGACGGCGAAAATGCCGTTCATGCATGCGCCATATAGTTCTTGTCACATCCAGCAACAATCCGGTACCCAACACCCCCCACCCACCCCACCCACCCCCAATAAACCGTATCCCGTCAAGGATGACGCACGACACATGCGTGTAAGTTGCCGTCAGTTGCCGTCAGTTGCCTGCCCCAGTGGCATGAGGCACTTTAAATAAATTTATACATTGTTAAATGCTAATCCTTAAATATATGTGGAACCCCATCAGCTCTACACCGGTTGGACTATGAGTCAGCCTGCGGTCTGTCCAAGTCTTCTAGGCTCCACCTGTAACTGGTAACTGGTTGGTCAGACTAGCAAATGTTGCGGTTGCGGTTGTGGTTGCGGTCGCTATATTTACTGCGAGGTTCCGTTTTCCGGTTAGATCAACAACCACTTAGAGACCCCCTCTAGAAAAACTGCGGAAAGTTTTTCTAGACATTAAGCCGATTAAGTTTATTAAAATATCTTTCTTGCAATTTAATATATGGTTTAAGTTCTTCTTTAAAGAGATTCATCTTTCACTTATCGCATTTTCGCGATGTTTGCGGAAGATCTTATCGATTTCCGCCTAGTCACCCTACCACAGATGAATATATATACAAGATTGCAGGTGTCTCTCTTTCACAGAAGTTGCAAATATAATCTTTTACCTGTGGTTATTATATTATTATAACACTTTAATATTTAAATTGAAAATATATTTATATGTGAACGCATATTTAAACAAATACAAAAGGGGCTAATGAACTTCAAGTCGGGCGGACAATTTAAAATTGGCTCTGCACATTAAATTTGTTGTGCAACTTCGATGGTCGTCGCTTAAATTTCAATGAGTTTTCCCGTTTGCCGTTAGCAGCTGGCCAACCATTTTTTAATATTGTTTTTTTTTGTTGTTTTTTTTTTTTTTTGGCATTTTTATGGCATGCGAAAAAAACATCAACAAAAACATACAGTTTAATAAATAAGCCGTGTGTTCGTCTGTGTTCGAGTCTCATATGTCTGATGGTCTGTGCCGGCCGCAGTTCACTTTTTAATCACTTTTCATGAGCTTTTAATTAAAAGCCAGTCGTCGGTCCACAGACCAAAACTCGTCCCTCCGCCCGCCCCGTCCGAGTCTGTTCGAAATTTTTGGAAAAAAAGCAAACGCATAAAATACTTAACAAGGCTCTGGTGGAGCAAAAAAAGGAAAGCAAATAATTCTACACTCGAAATGGTTTGTGCAGCTAATACCCTGTAGCCAAAATACCCTGTATATTTTGGTTAAATATTTAACGCGTTTTTGTTATTAAATATTCGAATAAGCATTGGTATCGCTCGGTCTGATATAATAAATATATGGATGTGTTTATATTCGATAGGATCTGAGCAGTCGCTGTGGCATTTTGTTCGGTCTACTACAGGATACAAATGTACAAAATACATATAAATTCTCCGCTCATTTCCGTAATAATAATGTGCGAAAGGATATTAATTATGAAACAAGCGAGCGGCAGGAAGCACTGGCAATAAAAACAGCCAGCGACAGGCAACACCATGCGTGACCAACAACAGCAACAACAACAACAATAACAAGAGGAACAACAACAGCAACAACAATTGGAACAGAACCAATCTTGTATATATTGTATTTTATGCCAGCGGCCACATGGCCAATGCCCGGTGGGCGGTGGGCGGTGGGCGGTTGATGTGTGTCGCAACGGAAACGGGAGCAACATGTGCAACATGTCGAACGGAAGTGTCGGCCATATTCTACACACGCACACACACACAGAGAACATGTGTAAGCCTAAATAGGCCCACGTCTATCAGCAGGCAGGAACCAGAACCAGAACCAGAACCAGAAACCAGGCATCAGGACAAGAGTCATTAGGAGCTGGGCCAAGTAGATTTTTATGTAATGCCGCTTGGTTATTGCTTTTATACATTTATTTTATTTCATTTGCCACACACGCACACACACACACACACACACACACACACAAATACACACACACACACACACACGCACACACACAAATACACACACATTTTTCATATTTGTACTGCTCACTTTTCGCACAAGCAAAGAGAATTTCTGGATTTTTCAATTTCCAATACAGCTTGTAACGCATAGTTTAGAAAGAAAAAAACATGTTTTTTTATATATAAAATAAAATTTAAAAAAATTGTTTGCTTGTTTTTTATATATAAACAAAAATTAAATCGATGTGAAAATAGATATGTGCCAAAATGTGACAGCCCCCAAAAGAATATTTTTATACTTTTCGCTTAGCTGTTTTGTAACTTCTCAATTAAACTAAGCCAACTTAAGTAATTGAAGTTAAAATTAAAATTTGTACAAATATTTGGCTAGACAATAAAGTTGAGTGTTGGCCAAAATCGCCGATGAGAATGTGGCAAAAACGACATTTTGTAAATTTTGGCTGCAACAAATTGTGTGCAAGGTATTTGGAATTCGAATTCTTTGGCCCCAAAAGCGGACAGAATGGCTGGCAGCCAGCCAGGGCTGGGGCCAGGTTCTCGTCCTAGTTGAAGGACCACCACTGGGATGAGCGCAAAAAAAAAAAAAAAAAAGGAGCAGTTCGCCTGTCAATGACAGCGCCGACGTCAACATCAACGCCGACTGTCGTCCATCAGAGTTTTGTGCGTCAGTTTGTGTTGGAGCACGTTGCCGCTTCACGTGACACTGACGAGGATGCCTAGGATACCAAGGATGCCAGCCATCAGTACGCAGTCGCCCAGCACACACCACCCACCCCCATTCCACATCCCTCACAATTTGCCCCGCCCCCACCCCCAACCGACTCCAATCGCCCACGTTGCGGCTGCCTTCTGCGTGTAATTGCCGTTGTAATGTCGCCCGAACGCGAATATAATTGCTAAAATGTTGCCTCCAAAACGACAGACGTGCCAATGACCAGTCGACGGTCGTTGTTTGTTGGTCGTTGGTCGTTGGTCGTCGTCGGTCTACGACACTTTTCCATTTGAATTTAATTTTAATTTACGCCCAACGGCCGCATTTGCCCCGGAAATTGGCAATGGCATTGCCAGAGCACATTCCGCACTTCCACCATTCCACCAATGCCACCATTCCACCATCACACTCCCATCTCCGACTGCCATCTTCCAGAGACCAGACTGAGAGCATCGTTGACCAAATTGTAGAGAGGCCCCGTCCGCACCGTTGGGTTAATGAGATAACCGCCGGCAGACATTTTTGTGCAACTGTCCAAATTGTAAAAGGAAGTCTAATTGAAGCATGGCCCCCAAGCAATTAGTCGATCAAATTGAAACTACCAGCATTTAAATACAGTCATCATTTGAACAAGAATTTTTAGCTCTTGATAAACACAATTTTAATACATTTAAATATTATAAATAATTATGTAAAATGTGAAATGTGAATAGACTAAGAAATTTGGGGCATGGGAAAGCTTTGGCATTAAGTGTAAAATTCCAATTATAATAGATCTTTTAAGAATTAGTCGATCACAATTTTCCACTACTCCAATTGACACATTATCTTGTTGTGAGTAAACCCCTTAATTTGTCTCATTAATAACTTTGATGAGTTGTGCGTCGATGAGTAGTTTTCCGCTGTCCAAAGATCGTGCAACCAAAACGCCAACTCATCAATTGTATGCAATGTAAAATGACAATTAGCAGAGCCATAAAACTAGAATGAATATTTAAATGAATACATCGAAAACTGTATACTCTAGCACCTTAATAGTGATTAGAATTACATTATATATATTCAATTAAAATCCAGCACAATTCACAGCTGTGAAAGAGTATTAATTCGATGTGTCTGGCAGAGCAGCAGCAACAGCAACAGCAACAGTTACCCAACCAATATTGACGTATGCAAAGATGAAGAAAATTTGTTGTCAATTTTTTTTTTTTTTGGTAAAACTATTAACTACGCCATGTTAATTTTATTAGCAAGTCTACACTGTTTTTATTGCTTTCTGTTTGTGTGTGCTTTTGTTTCATATTTGTCTTATTAATTGCGCTAATTGGCTATCCAATTAGCGTATCTTTACCGGATTTTCAATAATGTCTGGCCATTCACTGTCTGACGTCAACGTCGTCTTCGATCCAACATTGCGTTGAATTGCCACCTCATTCTGGGCATTCTCATATGCGGCAAGCTTTTCCAATCGCTGCTCCATGCGTTGCTTCAGTTCATCGGCGCTGAATCTCGATTCGCTGCCCAATTTTAATGAATCGCCTTCGTTTGATTGCTGTTCCAGCCGTATTCCATCGCCATCGCCATCGCCCAAATTGGACTCAATCTTCAGCGCTGTCGGCAGATCCTTTGTCTCGTTGGTATCTGCCATAATAAGAAATATATCAAAAAAAATAAAATATATTTTATACCTTTTGCCGTTGATGTATTTTTGTTGTGTGTTTCGTCTGGTTTAATAAACTCATGTGTATAACACAATTTGCACGAGGCTTGCTCAGTTCATTATTTTTATTGTTTTTTATTGTTTTTTTTTTTTTTTTTGTTAAGGAAAATTGTATATTCTTTTTTTGTTGCCTTTAATACAGTTCTGTCAGCTAATTCAGCAGATTCGTTTGGTTTTGTTTAAAGTAAATAAAGCATGAGTTTTCTCACCTGCGCCAAAGCAAAATGCCAAGGTTCGCATGTTCGTGGTTGGCCAATAACAACAAGCCAGAAACTTACAGTTAAAGCCAACTAACTGAATACTATCAAAAGTTAAACAAACAAACAACTGTCTGGACAGGGTGCTAATGTTGAAGTTGGAACGGCTTTTTCGAGGTTGGTTAATGCATTTTGCCTGTGTTTGCTTATGGCTTTTTGGAGCTCTGCCTCAGTCTCATAGACTGGCTAACTGGCTGGCTGGCTGGCTGGCTGGCTGGTTGGTTGGCTGGCTGGTTGGCGCTTGGGCAACAACCAGACCAGACTAGACCCGACCCGACCAGCCAGCAGCTCTAGCTGGCTACACACCCATATTTCGTTGGAAAGAAGAAATATATATATATATATATATGTATATATAAATTTGGGTGCGTTAGTCAAACACTGATAAAAATCATAAGCCAAAGATGAGATGTAGCAAGCAGCTTGCCCTCACACACACACACACACACACACACACACACACTCAGCGCAGTACGTGTCTGGGGCACAGCCATTAGGACAAAGCAAGCTAAAATATATTAGGCCAATTATGTTTTGTAAAAAATTTACATGTACACTGTGTGGCGTCAAGTGGCCTCCTCCTCGCCATCCTCCCCATCATCCCCACGTTCCCCTACCATGTTTACTTGTGGCGATATCACGATACAAGGCCCGAAACGTGCAACGGCATAAGCGAGTCAACCAAGTGAACCCATCGAGAACTGAGCCCATATTTCCACTACAGTCTTTTCTTTTCTACTTGTTTTTTCTTTTCTTTTTTCTTTTCTTTTTTTCTTTTTTCTTTTTGTTTTTGGTTTTTTTTTTTGTTATTATTATCGCACATTTTTCTATTTGTATCTACGGTCTTGTGGCCTGTGCCTATCTGAGCACTAGCATCTATTTTCATTTGTTCTTTTGCAGGTATTCTGTTTTCAGCAAACGTCTTTTCATTCTTGGTAAAAGACTAGAGAGACTATATTGCATTTTGAATTGGGGGCGCAGGCTTGGGTAATTAATTTTGAGTATTTGAATTCAGATCTTTGTCAGCGATTGTGATGTGTATGAATAATTTTCATATTGCCCGGAACACGTACCTCGTGGCTATCGATGGGTGTTCAGATCAGCATCTGGTTTTGGTTGCTCGCTCAACTACTTTAATTTATTTTATGTGTCAATGATTGCCACTTGTGGTTAATAAGACTCAGCAATTGTGTATCAAGTGTAAACTATTTTTTTTTTTAAATATTTTTTGGTTAGCTTTGCTTTTTTTTTTTTAAGTATTTTTCTCAGCTTTATTTTTGATAAAAATTGAACTGTGTGTTGAAGCAATTGAATATATTTATTTTCTTGGCAAGACAACCGAATGATATATGCGGCCCATAAACATTCCAGATAAGTTGATATTTATCAAATCGGGACGGGGCATCATTTGCAGCGACTGGGAAATAGAAAATGACTTTCGACACGGTTATCAATAACCGGCTATCGATATTTTATGAAAATTGATACGCGCCCCCTCGCCCCGCCCCCCGCCGTGCCGAGCGTTACGAAATAAATATAAATAATAAAACACATTATTACTGTTTATACCATACCAAATAGTTTTTTTCTTTTCTTTTCTTTTGAGTTTCGTTTTTTTTTTTTTGCTTTGCCTTTGCTGTTTGTTGTGCGTCCCGGAGTCCTTTACCAATGCCACTCATAAGCGCACTAATCCGTCAAAATTTATTGCCATAACTTGGCGGGAAAGTGGGTTGTGGGTTGTGGGATGTGGCATCGGAGTAGTGAGAATGAGAGGCGTCTTCGACCAGGCCAATTGATAACGTGCGTGTGAAATTTATCAAATAAATTGAGGCCATAAATGTCAAAGCTGCGCATGATTCATAGATGGCCAGAGAGCCAACGATGTGTGTGTGTGTGTCTATGTGTGTCTGTGTGTGAGAGAGAGAGAGCATGAGCTTGAGAAAGAGAGGGGAAGATCTATTGTTGATGCTGCTTATTAGGCCGCATCCGTTGCCAATCAAGATGCCTGCCATGTCCAAAGTCAAGTCTCCCTCAGCTGATAAATTTGTCGGTCGAATTTCGCGATTGCCAGCAATTTATTAAAAAGCCATCAAAAATTAATCATCACATTTGATATGTGGCAAAGTCGCCGCATATATCTTATGTGCTTCTGCTCTGCCTATTAAAAATGTCGCAAATGTCGCTCATATATCGATTTCATCTTAGATCTGGCCACAGGGCATCTACAATCTGGTCGAGCAGTCTCAATTAGAGACTTTTGGCTTGCAGTTGTTCATTTGCTCGTTAACAATCAGAAAGCGTGGCGAATATGTGAATACCCCTAACTCAATATCCAGTTCAAGTTGAAATCGGGGTTATTTTCAATTCTGATTCGTATTTTTGCCGCTTTTTTTTTTGCACTCTGGTTGCATAAGAGAGTTCAAAGCATTTTAACAGTATTATTCATTTTGGCTTTCTGGTAGTTGTTTATTATTATTATTTTTGTTTTTTTTTTTTTGTTGTTTTTTTTTTTTTTTGCTGCGGGCGGAACATGGATAATGACAATGCATTCATTGCACCCCCCGCCGCAACACAAAAGGCAGCGATTTTATGAACAAACATACATAAATTATACATATGAATATGTATATATATATATGCATATAGAGTACGAATATACTCATGATTGCACACACTTCCCACTTCTCGTTGCACTGTGAGAAAATTTGCAAGAAATGCACATTTTCGAAATTAATAAAAGCAATTTTTAAGAAAACATATTTTTAACATATAATTAAGTAATTTCTGGCCAGCAAAAGAACCATATTTAATTCATAGATATGTTTTTCTCATATATAAACCAAAATTTAAAACTTAAAATCTTGATTAGCTTAAAAATTCAATGAATAACAGCAAATAATATAATCAAAGCAATAATAAACAAAATCTTTCTTCTAGCTAGTTTTATGGCTACGCCCCTTTGCCCAGACTCTCTGGGACACTTAAATAAAAGTTAATCAAGACTTATATTTGCCAACTTTTGAGACAATTCACCAGATACTTATATTTCATATAAAACTGAAGTTGCTCCCACTCCCAGCCACTTCTGCCGATGCTTGAGCATTCTTATTCCCGAAAACTGCTTGAACTGAAGAGGCAAACGAATAGTTTTGTAAAATTTATAGTTGAAAATTTGTGGTGTTGTTTTTATTGTCTAGATACCGTAAGCTGTCCATTTAACTATTTAAACAATGACCTGCAGGCCGGCCCCATTCCAGACGATTGTTGTTTAAGAAAAACAAATAATGTGCTTATGCAGCACCATCAATTAGATCGGAAAACTGAAACCGATTCCAATCATAGCCAAACAAATGGCCAGCAAACCGAACCGAGCTGGCAGCTCTTAATAAAAGTCAATTGGCAACCACACAATTGTTTTGGGGGATGGGTGGAGTTGGAGATGGGGGGTGGAGGGTTGGGGCTATCCACGTTGAGCAATGGGGGTTGTGTTTGGGTCTCGAACACATTTGAAATTTGAATAAAATGTCTTTTTATCGCACTTAAAGGCCATTTAGTAAGCTAAATTATACCGACGAGCAGGGTATTATAAATACGGCAAACACAAATGCTAAATCCAAAAGCAACCCCCCCCACCCCTCCCCCGAAATTCAGACCCAAAAACCCAAACACAAAACCCCAAAAAAAAAAAAAAAAAAAAAATCACAGTCAAATTGGCCATGTTAAACCGCAGACCATTTGACTTGGCTATTGTAGTTGATGTTGTTGCAAGTTGTATAGTAGTTGACCCGACTTATCTTCAAGCGGCAACGGGCCAAACGTAAACTTGCCACAAATTGGCCGAGAGTTGTTACTGCCTGTTGTTGCTATTGCTGCTGCTGCTGCTGCTGCATAAGTCCAATTTATTTTTGGTTTTCTTGGTTTTGGTTTTTGTTTTTTTTTTGCTTACTTCAAAGTAAAACCAAATCGAATTAAACCAAAATCTACATAAGCTTTTTCTCTCTGTGTGGTTACACTACTAACACATCTATGGGTCCACTTCTCTACCTCTCCATCTCACTCACTCACTCACTCACTCACTCACTCTCTCTCACTCTCTCCCTTTCGCTCCATTTGTCCATTTATTTGCTGCTGCCACTGATGTTGCTCGTGTTGTTGTTGTTGCTCTTCTTGCTCTTATTGCTGTTGTTGCTGTTATTGCTGTTGTTGCTGTTGTTGCTGGGCATGAATTACATTTCTCTTCGCATTCGCATTCGCTTTGTAGCTGCTGTTGACTTTTTCCATGCCCTACGCGTAGAGTCCCCTAAGTCTCCGAGACGATTTGTTGCCCATACTCCTCACGTGTATATTCTAAAAGTAATAGTAAAAAATGCATAATCAAACTTAAAAGTTATTTATTATATCGAATCGCATTTTTATTGGAAGTTTAAATATTACTATGAAGCCAAGAAAAAAAGTTGCAGCCAAAAGTTTTTGTTTTTAGATTAATTACTTTTCTGAGTTCAGCTTAATTTGAGTTTGCATTAAAAATACACATATTAAAAGTATGTTATATATATTTTATATTTTAAATATATATTTAAAAGATTTTATATTTTAATTTTTTAAATTTTATATACTTTTAAAAAAAGTTAAAGTCAAAAGTTGTTCCAAATGCAAAAACATTTTGATTTTACTTGAACTACTTTTCTGAGTTCAGCTTGATTTCCAACGCGATTTGAGTTCACATTAAAAAATGTATATTTAAAGCATATTATATATATTTCATATAATTTATATAAGCGAAAGGGTATTCAATTTGTGATCAGTTGAAAACTGCTTTTCCTTCATGATTCGCTTTTTCTTTTTTCAGTTTTTTTGTTGTTTTTACTTTTGTTGTGTTTTTTTCTAAATGCTAATTTATGGGCATGTGTTGCCATTTGGTTGCCGTTGGGTAATTTTAGTACCAACAGCAGCACAACCAGCAACAGCAACAGCAACAACAACAACAATAACTACAAGCAACAACAACAACAACAACAGCAACAAAAACAACAACTGGAAACAGGAAATGCAGCAAAGCGAAATAAAAAGTTGAGTAAATTGCATATTTATGAATCTGTCAATTGTTTATACTAAGTTTTTGATGGTTTTGTGTTGTTTTTGTTGTTTTTGTTTGCCGCTCTTTTCACAGAATTTCACATTTTGTTATTTTTATTGCTAGTTTATTTGCTTGTTTGTTTGGCTTGCTTGTTGGCTTGTTTGCTTGTTGGCTTGCTTGCTTGCTAGCTGCTCGTCTCCCCTCTCTTTTTGCAGTGTTTAAACACTCTTGAATCGCCCCAGCTCGACATGGCCATAACATATGATACCGTTGTTGCTATTCGATTCGCTTGATGCCCTCCTCTTTGCAGTTGCAGTTCCAGTCTATAAAACAAGAGTCAAAAACAACGATTCCACATCCTGTTTATGATCCTATTTGAATGGCTTTTCATGTAAATACACACAGCAAAATTGTAAGTGTTTTCCATTCAATTCATTTACCTTTTATGTATCAAATAAAGACAAGTTGATAAGTGTTAATTAATTAAAAATTGTTTAAATCTAAGTAAATAAAATAGATAATTAAAAATTTATACATTTTCTATATTGATGTTGAAATCCTTTTAGATAGATTGAGGTGGCTATATAAAAACGTAATAAAAATAAACAAAGCATATCATTATGCAAGTGTAAATAAATGATTACAGTTGAGGCCATGTTATTAGAAACAATTTGGCAATTCTTGGCATTTGGCCCACACACACATTTGTGTGTGTTGTGTGTGTGTGTGTGTGTGTGCAATAAACTTAAATCAATAAACTGAACAAAACAACTTTCATTGTATCCGACTGTCAGTCAGTCTGTCTGTCCAACAATCTGTCTGTCCAACAATCTGTCTGTCCAACAATCTGTCCGTCTGTCTGTCTATCTGTTCCATCCGATTGCCTGGCCGCCGTCTCTGCTGGGAGCTGGAAGAGAGAAGACCCCGGTTCGGTTCTGTTGTTTGGCTCTGTTTCTCATTTCATGCGAAAGGCATTAAATAAGTCGAAAGGTATAAACACAAAACCGGCAAACAAATAAGGCATGGCCAGGTCAAATGGTTTTGTCGTGGGCGAGCAGGGGGGGCGGCGGGGGCGGGGCGGGACAGCTGTGGGGTGTGTGTAGCGCAACAGCCACAGTGGAAAACAAAACAGAAAAAAGAAAGAAGAAGAAGAAGAAGAAGAAAAAACACAGTCGAAATTCCTTCACAGAACATTTATTTCGGTTGCTTTTTCGTTACACACATTGATTTTCGAAGCGGTAGCAACAACAACAACAACAACAACAACAAATGTTCTTGTACTAGGGACCGGCATACTTGCAACTGGGGCGAGAACCAAGAGCAAAAACAATAAACAAAAATAAAGAAAAAAATAATATAAATGGAAAACACCATTGCCATAAACTTTAGGAAGGTAAATGGGCAACCGTATTTTGTATTTTGTATTTTACCAGAGCCAGCAACGACAAGCTCAAAGATACCCTTTTGCTCAGCTGTAATAAGTACATAAAGTAAACATGTGTATTTACACACACACACACACACACACACACACGCACACACACACACACACAGATATTTGCATTTCTGAGTTAGTAGAAACTTAAACAAACCAAACTCCAGCGCAAAACCCTTGCAGCATCCTGTGGAGAGCTGGCAGTGTGCTGAAGAGCTCCTAGAATGCTCAAGAGCGCTACAGCAAACACATACTTAGACGGCGTCAACTTTTGATACATAAAACATATCCAAAGCAGAGGTTGTACAACTATAACTTGTCTAGAAGGGTATATTTTTTTTACATCAATACATTATTATACATCACTATAAAACCAAGGGATGACATTCATATTCTATAACTGGAGATCTCGAGGGATACTATGAAAGCTGTTAAATATATTTCCTGTTTTAAACACAGGTTCACAAATCCAAAACTTAAATCAAATCAAAAGCAACATGATCGATTTTCTGATATTATTCTATAACATATCCTAATGAAATGTTTACAATTAATCAGTAATATGCCAGGATATGTTATATATATATATATTCTAACAATTGTGTTGACTCAAAGTTATCGATAAACTGAAATATACTGGATGAGCGTATGATATACAACATCAGCTAGATTTGAAGTCTTTGGCTCTTATAGTCTCTGAGGAGGGACAACTTCATTATACCTCGTTGTAATGGGTACAGGGTATATATCGAATAAATACATGTATTTTATATGACACGTATGCTGTGTGTATAAATCAACGATGCAAAGCGACATAGTCAAACTGAAATCAATACTAAGATAGACAAAGAGATGCATTGTATGGCTGAGATTTACATAAATGTTCAATTAAGTAAATTTCTTAAGAAATCAAGACATGATTGCTGGAACTGCTTGTAATTATTGCAATGGCCAACAGTATTGTAATAACATAATATCCTAAATATATACGCAACACACACACGCACACACACACACACACACACGCAATACACCCTGTGGAAAGTCGAGCAGTTGGCATAATTACTCCGGTATACTATTAATTGTGAACCACATCCGCAGGCATTAGTCGCAATGCGCCAACAGCCAACAGTCAAGAAACAAAAACAACTGACCAAAAAACAAAAACACAAAAAACAAAAAAACAAAAACAAAAAAACAAAAAAGAAAGAAAACAGAACCGAGCACAACAAAGTAGTGGCAGAAGTAGTTGTTGTAATTTGAGATAGCGATAGAGGGAAAGAATCAACGAGTGAAATTCATTGTGAATTCTCATTAGCGGCAGGTAAACACATTTCTGGAACATTGCTTTTAATTAGTGAAACAGACGTAGCCTGTCACGGCCCCAGTAGCAGTCCCAGTCCCAGTCGCAGTCGCAGTCGCAGTTCCAGCCCCGGCACCGGCAAGGTGACCAAGAAAAAAAGAGAGCGGAGAGCGGAGAACGGAGAGCGGAGGGTGAACACCCGGTGCCTTTTTAATTGCGAGAATGTCAAAACATTTACCAGATTAACGCAATCCAAGTTCAAGTAAATTGTTCAGCAAGCAGCCAAACAAAAAATTTGCCAAAAAAAACAAAAAAAAACAAGAAGAACGAAAGTTGAAAGAAAGCAAGCGAAAAAAAAAAAACGAAACAAACAAAACAACAACAAAAACAACAACAACAAAAGTGTACCCCAAAAAATAAAGCCAAATGTCTGTCAATAAAGTGGGGGCAATTTGTACAGCTAGGTGAGAATACAGCTCGACTTGTATCTGATAAACTTGCACTAATTTGTGTACACTCAACGATCGATCGAACTGCATATGCATTATATATATATAACTATAAAAAATATATGTATTAAAGAACAGATGACACAATTAACGCAGGTCAAATATATAAAATGCATAAATGGAAATTACAAATAAATAATATGAAATGATGTGAATTGCGTTGGCTGCTTATTTATCGTACAATTTTATTTGTTGCTGTGTGAATTTTTGGTCGCTTGCAGATACATTTGAAGTCGTTCAGTGCAGATACACGCCAAGACACACCAACACCAAGAGAGAGCACAGGGCAGAGTGCGTGGCAAGGTGTTCGACGGGGGGGAGGGGAGGGGAACAACGAATTAACTACAAACGACTACACATTAATGCCAACTTAACAACAGAAGCCGTCCAAGCGACAGACACGGGCAGGGGGACAACCGGACAGATACGCGTTTGCTGCCTGGCCAACAGCAGTACACAAAAGAAAGAGAAGAAGAAGAAAAAAACAACAACAACAACAAAAAACACCAGAAGCTAAAGTGGCGACGACGACATGCAAACAGAACGGATATGCGAACGACTGAGGCTGCGACTGTGTCAAAAAAGGGAGCGAGTCGAAGTGAAAAGTGAAAGAGAGAGAGGGAGAGAGAGAGAGAGAGAGAGAAATGGTGTGAGAGAGTGCGAGAGAGAGAGGGAGAAAGAGTTACGCAGATACAAGATAGGGCCATGGATACGGTCACGGCATGTTTGTGTTTGGGCCTGGCTAAAACACAATTTTATTATTATATGTGTTTTTCACTTCTTCTTTCCATACCCTGAACCCATTAAAAATGTGTTAAAAGGGGTATAATGGTTCTGTGCAAATGTATGTAACAGTCAGATAGAAAGCATCTGCGACCCCATAAACAATATATATTCTCGATCAGGGCCAACAGCCGAGTCGATATAGCCATGTCAGTCTGGATGAACATGCGGATCTCAGAGACTATAAGAGCTAGGGACTTCAAATTTGGAATATAGGTTCTCGTCTACCCGGCGCAGATCAAGTTTGCTTTATTAGTTCGATAACTGCCTCCATTTCTCAAATATCGATATTTTTAGATTTTCGATAGCAATAAATGCTACAATTTTAAAGACAGAATCTTCTAATTAACACATAATATGCATATGCATATTATTGGTCAGCTGTCCAAATTTCATCAAGATCGGATAAGAAAGATCTAAGTTATACTAGAAAATATATTATCATATTGATCACATTTCTATCACACAATTTCTGTAAGCATAATCAACGATAATCGACGCGAAGGGAAAACATATATATACACATATATATATATATACATATATATGTACGTATGTATTATGTATATGCACGTGTTTGTAGCCAGGCAGAATCCATCTGCAGACCTGCTCACATTTTGGTGCAACACTTTTTAAAGGCACATTTGCCAATAAAATTATAATATATTTAACAACTGGGCTCAGGGTATATCGTAGTCGAGCTCACCCGACTGCAGCACTCTTACTTGTTTTTCTTTCATTGTGTTCGTTGTGTTTTTTTTCGGTTCGGTTGCACACATTACTTGTAAATGCTGCCTCTCCAAATGAACACACTACTTATGCATATAGCAAATAAACCAACAAAAAAAAAAAAAAAAGAACCCAGCCAAGATGAAGACAGCGAGTAACGAAGAAAACCGGATAACAATCGTCATATATGTATATATAATTTGAGAAATGTAAAACAAAATAAAATGCACAATTCAAAGATTAAATTTGTTGAATTTTTTGCTAGATTTCCCAAAAAAAATTGCCAATTCATTCAGCTAATCTGCTTGGCTGCTGCCATTTTAAATCATTTCCAATTTAGAGCAAATCCTTGATGCGTGCTCAGATTGGCATATATATATATATATATACATTAGTACACATCCTTGTTAATCCTCGGCATCAAAACAAGCCACGAAATTGCTTTGACAACGGCAAGCACATCCTTCACATCCTTTTAGCTGTGTTCAATTATAGAAAATTGCACAAATCCTTCAAAGTTTTGGCAACACAGAACAACAACAGCAACAACAGCAACATCAACAACAATGACAACAAATATCTTTAAGAAGTACTTGTATCTTGTATCTTGTATCTTATTAGCGCTCTCAACTTGGCCTGACATTAATCCCCCCCTCTACTCCCCCAACAACAGCCACTTGTTCTACACACAGCATTCAGCTCTGCGATGCGTCTCCGTTTGTTGCAACTTGCCTGCATTTCAACTTCAAGTTGGCTGCACATAAGCCGATGACGCAGACGAAAATGCAGGGGAAGCGGCAGAGGGAGAGGATGACGGAGTAGCTGGAACCGCCTCTGGGCTGTCAGATGTTTCCCCAACCACAGCAAGCAGCAACAATCATTGCACATCTGTTGAAGTCTGTATACCCTTTCTCTGGTCTTTTTTTTATAGTAATCAAAGTTCAGATAAAATATATAAAAAATAGTACTAAGAAGGTAAAAAGAATTCCAAATGCACTTGAATATAGACAGATCTGTAGTAAAATTAGTTTTGGGTATTCCGAGCTGAAAAATAGACAGATCTGTAGTAAAATTAGTTGTGGATATTCCGAACTGAAACATAATAAAATTGATGTTTGGTAATTTTTTACACCTAAAAACTTTTGTTTGATTATTTTAAAAAAATAAAAATAAAGCCAAAATTCAAATATTTTCACATACAATTTTCCATTCACAAAGCTTGCCACACATTTTGTTAAAGTTTTCGTACTTCGTCCACTTTGGAAGGGTATAGCCGCGACATAAGAACCGATTTCGATTTTGATTTCAATTCCGATTTCAATTGCCAAGCAGATTAAATTCCAAAAATTGTTTTTATGCCCGTGCGTTCGTTCAACTGGGCAACGTGGTAACTGGGCAACGTGGTAACTTGGCTAATTCCCGCATGCAATGAAAACAATTTTCTCTACGCGTATTTTCAAACAAGCGCGTTGATTTTATCAAGCTTATTATGTGGGTTGTCGCTGACTGAAGGGTGTGTGCAGCGAGCAGAGCAGGGCAACCCTATTCTGTTTTTGTTGTTGTTTTGTTGTTGTTTTTTTTCGGCTCTTAAGCTGGGCTGCAACAATGACAAAAGGGGACAACCGCAGCCAGTTGAATGCCACATATCATGTAGGGGCTGAGCTCAGCTGGCAACGCATTGCATCCTCCATGCCCGCATTCCGCTGCCACGGCTGGCCCTTGCCCCAAAGTGCAGCGCAGCGCAGCGCGAAATTCCACTCGTTTTTAACAAGTTCTCGTTGGCTTTTGTTGCACAACAATGCGAAGGTTGCACCGCGTCTCTCCTCGCATCACACAACACGCAGGCAGACCAGCGCTGTGAAGGGGCAGTGGCAGTTGCAACGCGGTGGAGGAGGATGGTTTCCACTTTACTTCCTTCCTTTACTGTCGCATTTTTATATCCTGCCGCCAGGAAGCATCTTCGACCCAATAAATGTATATCTATTTGCTTGACTATTAAAAGTCGAGTCAATAAAATCGAATACTTAGTTAAAATTCATACGTTGAACTTCGAATGTTTTCCTGCTGCTTGCAATGCTATTTCAGTTGCTGTTATCCTTATAATTGCTAC
>JAWNKZ010000166.1:10515000-10532500 GCA_035041615.1 Drosophila anomalipes
AATTGTACATAATTCATTTGTGAGCCTAAAAAGGCCACCCATTGCGTAATGGAAATGACGAAATCATATATATTTCATCTCAATAAAATGTGAAAAATAACGACCAAAAAACTTAGTTTTATCGCCGTCCATAACTCAAAGACCCATCGGAAGAACTTGTCTCACGTCCCCACCCCACCCCACCCCACTCCACATGTAATCCAAAACCAGAACATTAAGTGCACAAAATATGGCGACTGTTTGTATCTGTGTGTGTATCTGTCTGTATCTATGTAAATTTCATATAGGCATATTTCGAATCGACTGTCAACGCTCTGCGTATAAATAACAAATTTTCGTTTATGACTTGGCTGACCTTCGGCTGACCTGAGTGAAATACAAGTCCAACCCCAAACTCAAAGTCAAATTTGTAATATTTGAGGCAAGCAAATAAATAGATCATTCAGCATTAATCAGTACGCATCAGTTTGGAGGACAATGTAAAGTTTTGTCAAAAAACACAGCCTCCAAATTAGCTGGCGTTGAAAATTGTATGGTTTGTGTGACACTAACAACAACCATAGCAATTGGTTTATAAATAATAATTGCTGAAAATCTCATTCGAAATTCTGGTTTGAGAGAAGTCGACATATTTTCAATATCTACAATAATTATAATACTTAGAATCAAAGTACTATAATAAATATGAATTTGCTATTAAATCTATTACGCTTAGTTTAACTGAACTACATAACTATATATTTTTATAAAATCTTTTGTAAAGAACAACTGCAATTTTAATAAATCTCTTTATTATGCAAAAAAATAAATAGATTAAATTATTATAATAATACAATTCTTCAATTATTATTTCATATATTTATTGAGCACTTTTTTGCCGCCCCCCTGTGAACCTATTAAATTGTGCAAAAGTATATAGCAATCTATGTAAATATATATATAATCTTGACCAGCCTCAACAACTGATCGCATTCAACAAACTGCTATCAGTAAGTAGTAAAATATACAGCTTGATAAGCAGCCCGACATCTCTGAGTATATACAGACATATATACATATATATATATATATATATATATATATATATATATATATATTGTAGATAGGCTGTGATTTCAGTCCTGAAAAATGAGCCACTTGCATAACAACCTGATTACATTTGAGTGTGTAAATCCCAGGCGAAGTTTAGCAATAAAATAGAAGCTGTATTTAAAAACAATTTAATTATTTAATATTTAATATTTAATATTTAATATTTAATATTTAATATTTAATATTTAATATTTAATTATTTAATATTTAATATTTAATATTTAATATTGAACAAGTGCACTCGAGTAGAGTATTCTTGGCTGTTGTGAAATGAACTTGCTCGGATGATATCATTATCCAACATCTTTGCCACTGTTGAATTGTTTGTTTTGCTGCCCAACCAACTGGTTAGTTGTCATTGTTGATGCCACAGTGTAATAAATATGTTGCCAGCAATTTCAAAATTAAGAAAAACTATGTATTTCAATTCAATGTGCCGTCGACCACAGCTGCGCAGCTGGCTAACTGAGCGCAGCCTCCCAAAAAAACCCCCCAGCACAGTGCAACCCACTCCAGCCCACTCCATTCCCATACACACACACACACACACACACTCGCACACACACACACACACACATGTGTTGTCGACAGACCGACTGCAGCATAAATCATTTTCATTTTCATTTTCATCTTCGTTACAAGTTGCATCGGAGCGTTTTGAGTTCGCGTACTTGCCACATGCTGCCAAATGTTGAGTTGCTTTTTCCTCGCTGCATCGCTGCATTTTCCAAATACATACTTACCCCCAACCCGACTCCGATCTCACTCTCTCTCTCTCTCTCTCTCTGTCTGTGTGTCTCTCTCTGTGCACCCGTTTCAATCCGAGTCGATTGTTGAAGTGCTTGCAACGCCTACGTTCTGTTCTCCGTTCCCGTTTCGGTGGCGAGTCTTAAAGATTTTCTTCTTTTTTTTTTTGCCGCCGCCTTTGATTTATGGGCCAGCTTCCAATATAATTATGTTGTAGCCGAAAAAATTCGAGCGCTAGAAAATGTGGCTATGTATTTTGAAAAACTAGCAACAGATTTGAACATTTGCGTTTCTACATCTTCATATTATTTTCGTTTGAGAAATTTGTCGTTTTGCTCTGGGCATCATCATTTTGTCGCCTCATTTGTAACGCATTCTCAAACTGGACTATCGGCTGAAAGTCACTTAGTATATATATATATAATGACTAATCTCTTATATATATGGGAAAGAATATGAGCGACATTTTTAAATACCATCTCTGATCCAAAGTGTATTTAAATGTCGGCAAGTGGAATTTTGTATACAAATTGATGTTTGCTTTAATTCGAAGTGGGTTAGCATTGGGTGGGGCGTGGCTGGGGCGGAGTGCTCTGGTCTAAAGTATACTCGATACGATTCTATTTTAATTAAAATTCAAGTTGCCAAAAAAGAAATGTGATGTGATTTATGGCAGCATTTTGACTGCACCAGCAGCGATGCCTAATCGAAGCCTGCCACAAATATGAAGTTTGAAATTGTATAGAAATGAGAAATCATTTCTATCTCTGCATTTGCCACAAATTCAAAAATGTTTACAGTATCTCCAACTACGCGGAATGACAGATTTTTCAATATTTATGTTAGAGAATGCAAAAAAAAAAAAATATTATGAGAAAAACTGCGGATTTGTTGATTTTAAGGTCTACAACAATGTGGATAGTTGTTGGTGTTTCTAAATTTAAATTTAATACTCAAAATTAAAATATTTCTGGTATTTGAAAATCGTATCAGCAAGCTTTACATTATATATATATTATTATATATATATAATTATTTCTAGCATGAATTTAGAGCAAGAATCGTGTAACATTAATCTAGAGCTGAAACTGTGCCTGCAACAAAAACTGTATTTTTAAGGATATAAATTACAGTTACTTAAATGAATGAGCAGTGCAGGGTCTTCAAATATTGATTCGTAAAGGGAATTGGGGTGTCACAAATTTTTATCAGTCATATTCATCAAAGTAGATTTGAAGAGTTTCTTACTTTTCCCTCTTCGTTGCTATAACTGGGGTGCACTGCCTCCAAGAGACTGCTCCTTATTAACCTTCCCTCCTTAACTAATCATCGTGTTATGCCAGGTGTTATCTTTGTAGTTAAATTACTAACTGGTGAAATCGATTCAGCTGCGTTGATGAGCCAAATAAATTGTTCTGTTTCGAGTACTCTGTAATGATTACAACAGATTGATTATCACGTAATCAATCAATTCAGAGTCCTTCATTTCTTTAATTAAGAACTCAATTTTAAATGTGAATTACTTTTTCGCAAGCACTTAACTAATTAATACCAATTAATTTTTTGGTCTGATTGGGTTTTTTTCTGGGGTTTCCCCAACTCAGGCAACAAATGTTGCACCATTTTGCATTCAAATACCCCCAGAAATCGTATGAATATTTTTTATTTTGTAATTTATATTTATAATTTTAAGTTTTATTATTTTTTTTGGCTGACTTTAGTTGACATTAAATAAATAAATAAATATATAGACTCCTTCTAAAAAGTGAATTTTAAAAGTGTTTATTTTTGCTTAAAATTTAATTATATATATTAATTATAGATATTAAATGTCAAGCATTAATCCATGTATTAATCTGTTTCTTGAAGGGTTTCCTGATTATGTCTGATTATTCCATTGAGTTTTTGTTGAACTTTGTTAAGAATTTAATGATTTAAAGATCTTCTAAGTATAGCTATATCATCTGTATATTGATTATGGAAGGAATAATGCTACTTATAGTATATATATATATATATATATATTATATTAAATATTAAAAAATTAAATCATAATCAAGAGTTCTCTTTCTCTAAAAGAGCTGAAGAGCCACCTGCAGATACGAGGCTTTCTTCATCTCTCTCTCTATTTCTCTCTCTCTCTCTGTCTCTCTCTCTCGCTCTCTCTCACTGGTCTCGTCTGGGGTTCTCTACAGATTCATTATGTAAAATGAAAGACAGAAGAAAAACATTGCCTCAGCAGCGCATTAATAAATCTGTCAAGTGTTGCGCATAAACATCTCGGCAACATGTTGTTCAGTTTTTAGTTGTTGCCTCAGGATGTTGTTGTTGTTGTTGTTGCTGCTGCAGCCATATGTGTTGTTGTTGTTGTTGTTGTAGTTGTTTGGGCTGTTGCTGTTGCTGTTGCTTTAATTAAATGCTGCAATCAAGTGCGTAGCGCGTTATTTCCAATGAAAAATTACAAAAGCGAAAAGCCAAAAAAAAAATACAAAATACAAAATACAAAATGGCAAAAGTAACATTGTTGGTGCTTGTGGCAAGGTGCGGAGAACGTGGCAGGCGAGTGGGGCGGCGAGTGGGGGGAGAGGGGGCCGAATGGGCGTGGTGGAACGCTTGTCATTTGTCCGCGGGCTTCTCCGCATGTTTGTGCATTGAGAAAATTGTGTCCGTTGCACATTTGTTGACTTTGCCACTTGCCACACACACGTACACACACACACACGCACGCACACTTGCACACAGAGCCTCGTCAAAGTGTCGTTTGTGCCTTGCGACCGCATCCACCAAGTGGCATCCACTCGCCCTCCCCCTTGCCACGCAAAATTATTGTCCCTCAATCGTTGTTGCTGCTGCCCTAACGAACCAGCCCCAGTGAATTATATTCATAATTAATGCGTTGCATGCACGCACACACACAACACACACACGCACACACACACACGCACACACACACACACACACGCACACCCGCACGGACACGTAGCAGCTACCGTTGCCTTTTTTCTTTTCTTTTTTTTTTTTGTTTTTTTTTTGTTTGCCTGACACGGTTATTAAAACTGATTTTATACACAAATATGAAAACGGGTACATCAGCTGAGTGCTCTTGAATATTTTAAGAATATTTCCATTTAATCTCGCTTGCCACATATTAAATGAGCTGTGTGTGTGTGTCTATATACAACATAAATATTCAAAATACCAATAAAGTTAACAAGATGTATAATAATATAATATATATCTTATATTACAATAAATAAATATTATATAAATTAAATATATTACAATAAATTAAATAGCTACATCTACCTCTAAATTAATCTATTTTACTAGATGATAGTTATTAAAAAATTATGCGAATCGTGATGAAACTCTTTATGTATCCGACTTTTTGCTGCAGGCAGTTTAGAATCGATCGGATCGGATCGACTCACCATATCCCTTATAGCTTTCATGCAGAAGCATCTTAAAAAAATAAATAAATATTAAATAAATATTAAATAAAATTCATTTAATATGCGAATTGGTATGCCTATCATATTTCGACAACTATATGCTATACCAATCTGTCCATGTATGATTTCTTGTATGTGCAACTCTTTCGTACTAAACTGCATTTAATAGAGTATTGCTTAAATTTTCTATAAAAAAAATAAAAGAAAATAATTTATTTTGCGCTCGTTTCTCGAATATTTCATGCAATTTGTGTGTTTTTTTAAATTTTGCTCCGTTGCATTTCGCATTTTTTATGCAAAATTTTGATTTGCAAGCAATTTGAATTTAAAACGCATTTGTTTTAGCGATTGCAAACAAATGATAAAAAAAAAATTAAAATATTATCGTTAAATGAAATTTTTTCCATAAATTTTCCATAAAATGTACATTTCAATTTAATTGCCAGTCTTGAGAATTTAAGGAAACCCTTTGAAATTTGTACAAAATTACAAATGGCTTTGTAGTTATTACATCAATTAAATGTTAACATTAATTTGCCGAGTGTGCCTGAAACGCATTAAAAACGCGAATCGAAGCGGAACCCGATTAACGACTAACATAATGAACTGAATTCAGATCAAGTGATCTACATATACTTTGAATCTATTCAAAATATGTGTATAATCATGATACGTATTTGTAGTTGCAACGGCCTTAATAACTAATTACTAAACTGGGACTCTGCCAAGGTGTGCAATTTGTTATTTGCATAAAAATAAAGAAAAGCCCGGACGGGAAAATGGGCAGGTAAAAATGCATTTAATTATAATTATTCTGCTTCCACTTGGAGGTGCCCACTTCACCATCCCCCCCCGGAAACCCCTACCACCATCAAGCTATGCATTTAATAGCTGTTTTCCCTACCCAGCAAAAAAGTGGCAAACATAAAACGGGTATATGCAATTCAAGAGAGAAATTCAAGAGTTATTTTTCCGATTTCATTTTCTTTATTTAAAAAGAGTCTAAATTTATTATAGAGTATCAATAATATATTTGGGTTTATTATGATGTGTATTTTATTGCAATCGGATATCGATTTGTATCGAAACGTGTGCAGTTATCGATAGAAAGAAATAAACTTAATCAGCCTATATTTGACTCGAACTTCTATTCTAAAATAAACGTGCCTAGTTCTTATGGAGTCTCCGATTGGCTGCTTCCTTCTACCTGTTACATGCCTTTGGACAACTTCAGCATACCCTTTACGACCTACGAGGTATTTTCAGTGCAGGCAAATTATGGTAAATATAAATAATAAAACAAAGTGCACAGCAGGCCAATGATAAACTGCATTAAAATGCACGCAAAGCAAAGGGACAAAGGTGGAAGGCGGTCCTCAGGATGCCACGCCCCCTCTCAAGCACCCAATTAAATTGCGGTGCACGCAACAAAACGCACGAGTCGATAAATAAGTTCTTGCTTTTCCTTCTCTCTCTTCTCTCTCTCTCTTCTCTCGCCTCTCTCTCTTCTCTCGCTCCTCTCTCTGCACACGGGTCCGCCACAACGAGTAACTAATTTATTCAACAGGCTGGCCAAAGAGTTGCCGAGTCCCATAAATTTACGCTTATGGCCCAAAGAATTGGCCGCAACTTGCAACCCCTCCATTTAAGTAATTTTATTAACTTTATGCCACTAACAACAATAATAACATTTATAATAATAATAAAACTATTAACAATCAAAATAAAAATAATAATAAGAATTATATTAAAAAGAATAATATAATCATAATGATTAAGTTTATACCATTAATAATAACAATAATAATGATAACAATTATAATAATAATAAAACTATTAACAAATAAAATAATAATAATAATATTAAAAAGAATAATATAATAATAATGATAATAATTTTAATATTGATAATAATAACAATGATAATAAAATTAATAATGAACTGAACATTTTCTTATTATTTATTATTATTTTATTAATTTTATACACTGTTAAGTACATACATATATATTCCTATTAAGTATCAATAGCTTTATCTATATATATTTTGGGTGTTTAAATAACTTTTCTTAAAAACGTAATAGCTTTAATTTAATAAAAAAGAGAATACAAAAAATAAGTTATACACATATATTCCTGTTAAGTATCAATAGCTTCAGCTATATATATTATAAATTATATAATATATAATATATATTATTATTATATTATATTATAATATTATATCAATATAAAAATGTAATACATTTAATTTAATAGAAAAAAAAACTGTTTTGTTCAGCATATGCTAAATAATAAAAATTGTTTTAACAAATAGAAATCAAATGAAAACAAAGTAAATTTTGCCTCAAAATATTGCTTGGAAATACAACAAGAAATTGTTTTTTTTTTTCTCTCTTATGCAGCAAGCTCAACTTGTTTTTTTTTTGTTCTTTTTGCTGTGTTTTCCTTTTAGGAAGGGTGTCGGAAACATTTAAATGATCGTCGAAGCGCGGCTCATAAATGGAGTTCTGTGTTGTTATTGTTGCGAACTGCGTGCGAAATGGTAAACACAAAACAGTAGACAAAACTAAGCTCCAATCCTTTGTGGGGGGGGATGCAAGGAAAAGAGGAACCCTGCTGGCAAGCATGCATGCCACATGCAACATGCAACAGTAGCGGCCAGTCGATGGGTAAACGGGCCAGGTTTCATGTTGTGTTCCTACTACCAACTACCAACTCTCCCCCCTCTCTCTCCGCCTCTCTCTCTCTCTCTCTGTCTCTCTCACTCTCACACACTCTTTCTGTCTCTGTCTGTGTTTGAATCTGTTGCATCTGCATCTTTGCGGCATCTCAGCGCATGTCATGTCTCGTATCTTTTGTGCTAATCGTAAATAACTGTCGAAATTTTTTGCTACTGTATGAGATTTGAGTAGGCTGGCAAGGAGTTGGCCAAGTTGCTTTCGGGATGCTGGCCAGACACCATTATTGTTGTTGTTGCTTGCAACTGGCCACTGGAGAGGGGTGGGGGGGAAGAGAACTGGTAACTGGTAACAGAAAAGTGGCGACTGTTCAGCAGACCTCTTTTATATGCGCACCTTAAAAAAAAGAGGGAAAACAACAACAACAGCAACAACAAGATACTTAACTTTTTGCACCGTGAACGGGCACACTTATTGCCACGCACACGCACACTCACACACACACATACACACACACACACAGAGAGAGAAGCAATCACATGAATCAAGAACCAGAAACCGGAGTTGAAGCTGCGACTCTGTGGCTGAAGTTGAAGTTGAAGTTGGGCCTGACACTGAGTAGCGAGAGCTGAGTGAAAAACATGTTTGGTTATAATTCTTTTTATTTCAATTCTCTTCTTTTTTTGTACCTTTTGATTACCCTGTAGTCATCGGAATCGAGCGTGCAGCATATCAGCAATTCACTATATATCAGTTAAGTTAAGTAAAAAAATCTGTGCACAAATAAAAACTTAAAAAAAAGCTTAAAGCTTAATTTTATATATTTTTTGATTTACTATATTGTTGATAACGCAACTTTGTGCATATATTTATATAATCCTTAAATACAGTTTTAACAAAAAATTATGATTTTCATCTGAGAAGTCTTTAATTGAATTATGCAAATGAAAACTAAAAATCCACAAATTTAATTTTAAGATAGAGCAATGCCAATACTTACCATAGCCATAATATACTTAATTTTCCACATTTTATTTACGTATTTAATTATTATTAAATGTAATGAATTTAAATTTTTCATATAAGAAATATTTATTATTATTTATTTTCAAGCAGATTAAGTGGTAACCTGTAGTCGGTTACCCATGAGCAGTGTATTCTGACTTGTTTATTATTATTTTATATTTGTTTTTTTCTCTTTTTAACCGTCGACGTGCGTTTTTTATGCTTTGCTTTCTTTGCGTTTTGGACATGTATCTGAAAGATACTTTTTTTCTTTACGTTGTTTTTGCTGCTGTGTGTGTTGTGTTGTGTGTGTTGTGTTGTGTGTTGTGTTGTGTGTGTGGTGTGTGTGTGCCGTGCTTGATGACGCTGACAAAGGTCTGTCCGCCCCAGCCTCAGCCACAGATGGCAGGCAGCCAAGGCAGACCCCAGCAGCGACCCCAACCGTAGCCATACGCGATTTTAATGAAGCACTTAAAAAGCATAAATGAAAATAAAAACCCAACAAAGGCAACACAGCAGAGACTGGGAGACAGAGAGAGAGAGAGAGGGAGGTAGCCTGCCATCTCATCTCACTCCCACAGCCACTCTACACACACACACACACACACACACATACCCAGGCCAGTGCCAAGCTTCAAGCCCATCTTCAGAACGACAATTGATGTGGAGCCTGTGCCCCATCTGTCTGTAGGTCTGTCCATCTGTCCGCCTGTCGTAACCCAGCTGCCCGTTCAGCCTCGGCTACATTAGGTTTATGTTTTTTTTTCTCTCTTCTACTACTGCATCTTCTTCTTCTTCTTTTACTGTCCAAGTTTTGCCTATGTGCAGAGTAAAAGTATCTTGTGGAAGCGCCTCGAAATTAATTCTAATCTAGCAAATTACGTTTGGAGTAGGAGGTGGCAGAGTGGTGAGGGGGTAGCAGAGACACTCAGGACCATTTATGCAGCCATAAAAATTAAAGACACCGCTTCCAGATAAATGCGTGTGCGTTCACACACACACACACACACGCACACAGATCTCGCAGATACATAGATAACACAAATACTAAAACAGTAGCCAATAAAACGACGACAAACATTAAAAGCATTAACAACGGCATTAGAAATGCAGAGCGTAGAGCTGAGAGCGGACAGCGGTGTGCAGAGGAACTGGAATCGGAATTGAAATTTGGAATTGGAGTGGAATCAGTTGGGTGAACCAGTGCCATGACATTGAATAATTGATGAAGAAGCTGTTCGTTGCCACGATAATCAATGCATGATCTCAGTGTGACCAAGGCAAATACACACATACATACATACATATATATATACACATATATGTGATAAGTACAATTCATGGCTATTTATGCCCGGCAACGTCAACGAATCATGTCGTAAAGCAATAAAAGAAAATTTCCCTTATCTTTACGATTGCCAATAAGAACGTGATAAAAGATTTTGAGCTCTTAATCTTATTAAAGTTAATTCGTATGAAAAACATGAAGACTGATTTTGTGACCTTAATGTTGGAACGATCCTTGACTATTTATTAAAAATAACATCGATTCAATTTGTATATATGTTTATCATATTATTTTAAAACCATGCAGCTTAACAAAGTTCTCAAATTGCTTTTCTACTACATTTGTTTATTTGTTTTTCTTTAATGGTTTTTCTAGTTTCTGTTTTGCGAAGAGGAAGAGCAAGAAGTGCACAGTGCAAAAAGCCGAGGCAACTCTTAAACGTTTGGGACATTTTCTCGCACAGCTGTGTTGTTCTTGCTTTTGTTTTTGTTGTTTGCCTGACTAAACGAACGCAGTGGGTGCGCTGCGCACTAATACAAATGCAATTGCAGTGCGTGTGCGTGTGTGGGGTAATTGTGTATAGTTGTATTTGTAGTTGCAGTTGCTGTTGTTTGTAGTTGCTGCGAAATGGGGTTCATTGCACGTAGCCCCCAAAACCGACAAACTGGCCGACAGATCGACCGAACGACCCAACGCCTGCTCGCCTATACGCCAGTAACCAGGCAATTGTTGATGTCTGTATGTGTGTGTGTGTGCGCGAGCGTTTATTTACACCTGCGAAAATAATAATAGCGCCACTCTCACAAGAAATGTTTTCAAACGTGGCTTTTTTAAACTTGATTATTTAAGGAACTTACAAATATGTTTTTAGAAGTGGACGAATACTCTTCAAATAAAGTGAGAATGA
Organism: Drosophila anomalipes; assembly: GCA_035041615.1. Classification (NCBI taxonomy): domain Eukaryota; kingdom Metazoa; phylum Arthropoda; class Insecta; order Diptera; family Drosophilidae; genus Drosophila; species Drosophila anomalipes. The sequence continues at coordinate 10,526,173 of JAWNKZ010000166.1, forward strand.
AAAAAACCATAATTAAATTACCCGTTTCCAAGTTATAAATATATATATATATATACTTATAATATATTTATACTTATGATAGTTAGGAATAAATAAACAATTTGGAGTTATTTTTTCGCTATTCGTAAGCAAAAATGTCTTAGTGGTACTATTATATTGTTCGCAGTTGTATGTAATTTTAGTTGTTGTTTAGACAGCCTGGCTGGGCTGGGCTCTTCGTCTTCTTAGCTCCGACTGCGTCTGCGGGCTGTGCTTTGGCCTCGCCGTCGCTGTCCGTTGTTGCTGTTGTTTGCCATCGTCGCGTCGGTCATCGTGCATTTTGCTCTGTTTGCTTGCGTGCATTTTGCTCCGCACTCTTCGCTTTCCAGCAGCGAAAAGACCCCATTACGAATTCGATTCGTAATCTAAGCTTTGTAGACGGTGTAGCTTTAAATCGATATCACATACAATTTTACTTATCTATTGCAATGCAATGCATTTTGTAGGCAGATATATTCAAATTGTGGTTATATATTCCAAATATAGAAAGTTTACTCTATTTACAATTTAATGACTTATTCTAGGATATATCAAAATTTTAAATATAAGCATACAAATATATTTTATTTTCCAATTCACAAATTGCATAGCCCTCTGTCTAAACAAAAAATTTTAAAATTAGTAGTAAAACAGATTAGAAACCAATACATACAAAAAATACGTAATAAGACATTGGCGCACTACTTTTGATGCTGAGCTTTTGTGAAGACAAGTTTGTGGTTGACTTAGAAGCTCCTGCAAACAAGAGCATTACTAGGCAATGAATTAATTGTGTGCAATCAGAATGCATTCGGTAATGAATTTATCATTCAGTAGTTCGCTGCTGGGTTGCATTTTGCTGCGCACTCTTCTTCGCCTGTTGGACGGCTGCTCTTTTCTTTCGCATTCGCATTCGCGGAGAGCTACGAGCGCAGAGCGAAGAGAGGCACGAGGAGTTTCGGACTGCGCTTCTAACGCTTCAAGCCGATGCCACCTTCAACAAAAGCGACGAGGCTGTGGCAAACACACACACGCATACAGCTGCAAGTGAGCTGCTCCAACGTCGTCGCTGGCGTCGCTGTTGTTTATCGTTGCCTTTCTTTTGTGCTTGCTTCAATTTTTGTTATGTTCGTTTTTTTTTGTTGTTTTGTGTCTGTTATTTTCTTTTAGTTGTTGCTTTTGTTTTTTTTTTTTGCAGCTTTGCCTCTTCCATAAGGTTCGCTTGCTGTTGTTGTTTTATTTTTGTTTCTTTGGTCTTTGTCTGTTTTTGCCTTTGCCTTTGCCTTTGCTCGTCGTCTCGTCTGTGGCACTCTCCCTCTGTCTTTCTCTCTCTTTCTCCCCCCCTCCCCTCCCACACCCCTTTAACTCTATCAGCAGCACCTACGACACACACACACACAAACTGACGTCGCTGCTGCTGCTTTTATTATTTCTTTTTTTTTTTGTTTTTGCACATTCTGCCTTGTTCTCTCTTCTCGCTTGCATTTTGTGTATCTCATCTCGTGTGCGCTTTCGCCGTTTTTTGCCGCTGCTTTCCAATCTCTCGGCATCGCTGCGCCCCAACAGCAACAACAATAAGCGTCGCCGTCGTCGTCGTCGCTGGCGTCGTCGTCGTCGTTACCCCGACGTCGTCATCGTTTTCTCTATTTTCCTCAATCGCTTTTGCCTTTTCATTTTCAATTCGCATATTTTGCAAACTCTACTTTCAGTTATTCGCCGATAATTGATGTCAAAGGACGCAGTTGTGCTCCGCGTCCGCCGCTGCTGTCGACGCCTCTGCCTCCATCTACGTCGCTATCGCTTCCAGTCCCATAGTATTCCAATTCCAATTCCATATTCCTCATCCTCCTTCCATCGCCCATCGCCATGCCCAAGGAGGATCCGTTCGTCAATCGCGCTCAGCTGCTGAAGGCCATCAAGAAATATCCAGAGATTTGGGATTCCAATAATAAGCTGCATTTGTGTCGCAGCGTCACATCGCCCATGTGGAACGAGATCGCCGAACAGTTTGGCGGCCATGTGCCTACAGGTGAGTGCAACTGAGATAGCTATACACACTCCCCTCTTTATCTCTCTTTCACTCTCTATGTGTGTGCTTAGCCAAGTTTCTAGCGGGGTTCGCTACAAAAGCTTAGCCTGGCAGCCGGCATATTTTTTTTTATTTTTGTTTTGCATTGTCTCGCTTGTTGCTGCTCGCTCGCTCACTTAATCTCTCTCTAGCTTTTGCTCTCCCACTCTTTTCCCGTGTGCATGCGTGTATGTGTGCGCGCATGTGTGTTTGTGTGTGCGTGTGTTTTGTTTAAAAATAGATGCATACACGTCAGTTCATAGGTTGTTGGGCTTTCATATTCAGGGCATTTGTATTTGCATGTGCAGCCAGCAAGATAATTTCCCTTTTTGCTGAATGGGATATTTAATACAACAAGATGGAAGTACAGTGAACGCTCGCAAAGTTGATTTTAACCTGCCAGCATTATTATTTAATATTATGTTTGAAATTAAATGATTTCCAATTTATTTAATATCAATTTAAGTTAGTCGACAAATAGATTAAATTAAAAATAAAATGTAATATTATATTTAAATTTTAAAAAATATTTTTTTAGTGAACCTGACATTTTATTCAATATAAAAAAAAGATAAAAATTCCAATCAATTAAAAATAAAATTTAATTATAATTTTCAAATAAAAAAGTAAGAAATATATCCAAAGAAATATAAAAATTCTATTCAATATAAAAAATAGATAAAAATAAACATTTTATGTATCTATTTGTATTAATATTTATTACATTTATCTTTATATATATATAATATATATAGTATATCTCTTTTTATATATTTTCTCGATTTCGTTTCGATTTGGCAGTTAAATTACAATCGATTTGGAGTCAGATGAAGTACCACTACCACAATCTGGTGCATCGCCAGATCCTGCACAAGGAGCGCTTCAACACGAAGTGGGAGCACTTTGAGCCCATGTCCTTTATGTACAACATAACCGTGGCCAAGATCGTTGGTGCCCAGTCCAATGCCAGCAGCTCGGACAACTCGGCGGCGGCAGCAACTAGTCCAACAACCAGTGAATCCTCCTCGCCACCGGCGCCACCAGCGCTGCCAAGTGCCAGCCATGGACGTGGTCGTCCCAGTGGCAGCTTCAACTGGCTGCAGGCCACGCCCACTCCTACACCAACACCAACGAGGCCAGTTGTCACTCAGACCAGCGCCACACAGCAGTTGCCACATCTGATTGAGTCGACGGCGGCGTCGCATGGATTGAATTATACGGCATTCACTGGACTTGTGCCGCCGGCTGCTTGCACCGTAGAGGCAACGACCACGCCCACCGTCCGCAAACTGGGCCGGCCCAGTTCGTTGCACAACAGCATGCGTGGACGCATCATCGATGCCATCAAGGATCGACCCTCGCTGTGGGCGGGGCGACAGCGCTCCGAGAAGGGTCAGGGGCAGGGCCAGGGTCAGAGTCGCACCTCCGCCGTTTGGAAGGAGGCCGCCGTCGAAATGGGACTAACGCCAAGTGAGTTTAGTTTGAGAAACGAAACTGTTGCTTAATTTATTTATTACTGAAAGATATATATGCCATATAGACTGACCTTGTTCGATCTACCCGACTGTATCTATGCAAAGCAATCTTTTAGCATTATCATATAGAATGTAGTAGTTCATCGAATATTTAATGTTTCCTTGCAGCACTGATGCAGACACGCTGGTCGATCATCAAGCAGCGCTACGTGGACGAGTTGCAGAAGGAGCGGCATGCGCAGTACGCGCAGCAAGGATTCAGCTCCAACTGGGAGCACTTTGAGCGTATGTCCTTCATGCGTGCCATGCTGCTGCGCAAGGTGGACGAACGGGAGCAGACCCGCGAGCATATCCAGGAGATGGTCAACGAGCAACAGCAGCAGCAGCAGCAACTGCAACAGCAACATCATCATCATCATCATCATCTGCAGCAGCAGCAGCAGCAGCAACAACAGCAGCAGCAGCAGCATTTGCAGATTTATCGTCCGCCGGGTTTGGCGGAGCATGCACAGGATATGCCCATTGGGCTGGTGCAGCATCAGTTGGCGCATCACGTTGCACATTCAACATTGGCCATGCATCCGCCACATCATCATCATCCGCATGCCCATCACGCCCATCATCCGCATCATCATCACCATCATCAGCAGTTGGGATTGGGTGGCAGGCGACGCGTAAAGCACGAAACGGATCTGGAATGGGATCCCTTCGAGATGATTCTACATGTGCATGGCAGCGGGGAGCCAGCGGCAAACTGAACCAAGACTGAGTCTACTGCAACCGAGCAAAACAGAGAGAGAGAGAGAGAGAGTGGAGGAGAGCGAGAGAGCGAAAGAGAGAGAGAGAGAGACAGAGACAGCTTAGGTCTATATATATATATATATACACGTATAAATATCGCCAGATGTAAAACTAACTACATTACAATCCAATTTGTATTTCCAATTTTCCACTTTGCAAACGAATAAACATTACATAAAATAAACAAGCTGCCACTTTTTTTGAATGGGGTGCATTCCAGCAAGCAAATGCGCCGGGCAAAACGCCAAATAATTGACAACTTTGTAGCCATTAAAAGATTTAAAAGAAAAACACTTGAGCTCAAATTAATATTTTATCAAATAAAAGAAAAGAAAAGTAGAAATTGTTAAAGAGAAAAGAAAGAAGCTATTTTAATTGCTAAGAGAAAATGCGTCAAGCAAAACGAGAATTTTATTTAATTTATATTTATTTTTTTTTTTTGTGTAAGAAATTAAAGACGATCAGCTCTTAAAGCAAATTTATAATATAGGAAATTGAATGGCATTTATAAAAGTTGGAATTGGTAAAGAGAAGAGAAGGAAGCTGGCTGAGGCTTAAAGAAACCGCTTGCTTTATGTGAGATACAGCTTAAGAATTATATATCTATATGATTCTTAAATTCTCATATTCGTGTATAATTCTTACATTTGCTTTCTATATATTCTTTAACATCTTCTTTATGCATATTGTTTAAAGTAAGAGTTTAATTCAGTCACTTAAATCTCAGTCGGGCGAAATAGAGGCGCAAACGATTTGCGGAATGCGTTTGGCATAAATAAATTTATGCTAATTTGGCGCGCAATGTGCGCAACATTTGTCGATTGCCAAAATCAGAGAAACATGTTTCGCCTGTCACCTTGCCACAAGCCACACGCCCCCCACCCCTTCTTGGAATGTGCCACCCTCTCGTGTGCGTGTGTGTGTGTGTGTATGGGTGTGTGTGTGTGTTGCACATTCCACTCACCTTTCACAGCCAGTCTTAACTTGTGTAAAATATCCACTTTTGTGGTTTGAGTTCGAGTTGAGTTTTTAGTTGGCACGCGTAATTCCAATCACGTGCCACACCCACACACACACACACACACACACACACACAGCCCGAAAAACTTTTCAAACTGTAAAGCGTTTATCAAAATAAAACCCACCACCACCCACATACCCACACCAAGAAGGAGCTGCTTTAGCTCCACTTAGGCACTCATCAGGCGCACATAATTGGTTCGCTTGTCAGACGAAGGATGTGGATTCCACACGATCCGCTACAGCATCAACTTAATGGCATCGGTGGGTGAGCTGGGCAGGAGGAGGAGGAGGAGGGTATCAAATAGTAGTCGCAGCATCTTCAATAATAAATGCATTTCACTGTCGAATTTGCCGCATTCTGCACAACACACGTGCCTTAAATAATTCACATCGCATTTAGCGGCGCTCTTTTTTTTTTTTTCTTTTCCTCCTTTTTTGGCAGGGCTCTAATGGCTCCAGCGATTTGTGGTGCTGCCCAGGGGCAGGTGGCAGTTGGCAGTTGCCAGTTGGATGTGGGCATGGCAGACTGCCAGGTAAGTGGAAAGTAGTTGGCTACGTTTTCAGTTCTAGGCGAGAATTTGCCTAAAAACCCCAAAAGTAGTTTTGCCCCCAAAACTTTTATGCTCTGTGCATTTATCAAAGCCAGCCTCCGCAGCAAAACACTAAAGCAACAAAGATGGAGACTGGTGGAGTCTGGTGGAGACTGGTGGAGATTGGGGGAAATAGTAGCTAAAACCGTGTAAAAGTTTCTATTTTGGGTGTGTGCGAGATGATGGAGCGTTATTTAAATGGTTTTCGGATGCTTGCGTGAGAAAATGTTAGTAAAACATTTCGATTCCTTAAAAATACCAAAGCGATTTGGTTAAACCTGAGCGTGCAACGGGGATTCAAGGTGAACAGTAGCATTTGAGATTGTAGAAATCGCATCTTTTACATATTATTC
>JAWNKZ010000166.1:10537500-10677500 GCA_035041615.1 Drosophila anomalipes
AATTACTATCCGCAAGCAATTTGACAGCTGAGTGCAGAGTATCTGCTAGTCGAGTCTATAACAATACTAACTGTATTGCTCTATATATATATATATATATATATATATATCTGCATGTGTTTATATATACATGAAAGTCTGCTGGGAATGCGTTTCAGCTTAAGTCATAAATATGTTTTAAGTACGCGGGCTAATTTGCAGTATTCCAAAGAATGCCGCGAGGCACATTCAAATGTGTTTGCAACAGTCTTAAGTAGTTGCAGTTAGATGCAAGCGAGAGTCGTTAATGCCGGAAGTGCGCCTCGTCCTTCGACCCGCGTCCTTCGTCCCGCGTCCTTCGCCCTTGGTCGTTTGCCATAAAATGTTGCGACATTTTTATGGCCCAAAACGAGTGTCAGGCAGACAGACTTAAAGCGCTGCCTCAAAATTTATGAATGAATTTCAGGGTAGTTGGTAGCCAAAGGAAACCGGCAACAATCAAGAGTCAGCAGTTGAACAGCGTTGCCGGTAGTCCATGCTCAGGTAGACCATAATTCAGCTTCTCGTTTCTCGTTTCTTGTTTCACCAAATTTCCTTTTTGGCCAAAAAACTACAGTTTTTCGTCGTTGTCGTTGCTTGGGAAAATTTATGGCCAAAAACGTGCGGCAAACGTTCCAAAACTAATCCCGAATAAATGAATTGCCCACTTGAATTCGAAATTGGTTGTTGTTGCTGGTGTTGCATGCAGCGAATGTAAATCCATTAATATGAATGTCTCCATCAATATGCTACAGCATGAATAACAAATTGAGCAAAAGATTGTAAATTACAATTAAAATGTACTTTTGTCTTTGCACATCAGCAAACCAGTTACAAGAAAACCAATATCTAATTGTGCATAGTATATAGCTTTAGTGGATATATATATACACTCCGCGAAATTCGATTAAAGGCATGGTGAATGGGATAATAAAGTTTATATATTTATTTAATATTTATTTTATAGGTAAAAATAGATTAGAGAAATAATAAAATTTGGAATGGGAAAGGAAAAAACACTCTAAACTGAGGAGACTGCTAATATCCTGGCTTACAGGAATATTGGATGAAGCAACAGGCAAAGATTAATTAATTAATGCGTTTAAATTTAAAAATAAACTACAATAAAAAATGCTAATAAAAACCAACATTAAAAAATTATCACACTGGTAAAAATCTAGGCTATTTATTTTCATGTAATTTCTACATTCAATATTAATTTTAAACTTACTTTAAACAAAAAGAGTAATAAAAAATGTTATTTAAATGTTGCAAATTTAATTCCTTTTTTATTCGACGCGTATTTAAAACAGCCAAAATTTTCTTTTAATTTTATTTGCAATTTTTTAAGGAAAAAATCAAGTGTATTTAATTGAATTTCGCGGAGTGTATATGTTAAGCAGGAATTTGTGCTTGGAGTCTGTCGTCTGTCGTCTGTCTGTCAATGACTTAACTCGTTTCATAAATTTGCTTATGTCATTGTCACTTTGGTGGCAGAGTGTGTCAAATAAATAGCAAAGTAGTAAAAACAAAAAAAAAAAACAAAAACCAAAAACCTGTAGGCGTGTTTTGGTTTTCCAAGGGCTTTTCTTTGACTCTGGCTCTGGGACTGGGTCGGGGTCTGGGACTGGGTCGGGGTCTGGGACTGGGACTGGGTCTGGGTCTGGGTCTCCCTTTCTCCAGCTGTATGTGTGTCTCTTGGTTGGTCTTTGTGTTTATTTGGTCCGTCATTATTTTGTGTAAATATTGACGCTCTTGTCATGCCCAGTAGCACTCAACGTTAATTGATTTCGAATTGGTGGCCACTTTTATTGTTATTATAGCAAACTCCTCCACGATGAGACTTCGCTCTCTGTTCCGCCTTCGCGTCGTATCCAATCCAATCCAAACCAATCCAATCGAATCGAATCCAATCGAATCGAATCGAATCCAGCTCACCTCGGCAATTGCATAAACAAACAACCGACAGACGCAGCAGAAGCACAGGCAAAAACCAAAAGCACTCACAAATACACTCACACTCGCACCCGCACTCACACTCACACTCACACCCGCACTCGCACTCGCACTCACACTCACACTCACACTCGTATTCACATTGAATTACCATAGATACGTACACACACAAGGCCAAGTTGGTGGCATCCACATTTAGCCAAGTGGCCACTTTGTGTCGCCGAAGCTCTTCGCTCGCAAACAATGCTCAAATATTGTACTCTTTATATGCATATATAACTATATATCACTGAACAATATATCATTAATCTGCAGTAGAAATAAATGTCAAAGGATTGATAAAGAAATCCAGTTAGCTCAATTTAATGAAAATCCAGTTAAGAATAAAGAAATTTGCGATGAATTCGATAATTTTGAAATAAGTAAGGAAAGAGTAGCAAAAGTAAGTTGATCATTATCTAAATGAATTGAGAGATAAAAGAAATATATAAAAAGATAATTGATCAACAATTAGTCGATTTTCAATCAATAACAAATTAATTAAATAAGCTGAGAAAGGTTGATATAAATATCAATTAAAGCAAAGTTATAAATTTATTCTTAAATTGTAGACCGATTGAAGGAATGAAGAACTAGAGTATATATATCTGTAGATTATTATATTATGACTTATTAAACATCGCTTAGTATATCAAATCCATGTGAAGGTTATGTGGATAAAGTGCCAGATATATATTTCATATGCTATATGTTTATATGACTGACAAATAAGTATCTTAAGAAATCAAAGTCAGAGACTATCTCAGCTGTTGGTTTGAGTATCTATTAAGAGGCCAATGCCCATTGAAGTTTGCTTAAGGCAACGAGTAACCGCAGCGGGGATTAACTATTTCGATTAATACATTTTGGACAGTTGTAAATATGTGCAGATGGACTAAAAGATACAAATGCAGATACGCACACAAACACAGATAGCAATAAATATAGCTGCATAAATATTTGTCTCGATTTTCACATTGGGCTTATCAAAGTGCAAACTGTTCAGTTTCAGCTCGGGATTTGTATCTGGGATCGGATTCGACTTGGTTGTTTTGGCTCCGCTTGCTGCTTGTTTGCATTGTCTGCCTGGGATTAATCTTATCGCCCAGCGGTTTGGGATCTTGTTTTACTTTCTACCACTTAATACCCTGTAAACATTGTAAATAGCGTATCAAGTTGTGCATATGTGAGAGCAAAAACATTTTTATATTTTTATGGTTATTCCCGAATCTCTACTCCAACAATGACGTAGGCTACGATTACCGACTAAGTTTAAGTGAATGTAGAATCACGACTAAATTGATAAATTACTATATAACAGATATCGGCCATTTGGCAAAACTATTAAATATTTTACACTCTTAAATCGAAGGTTCTTTGGAATAAGAACGTGCTGCAAAGAGTCAAAATACGTATTTGGAAATGATAAAAACATTATATTAAATCCAAATCTAAATATGAATATTATTATGCTGATCAAGAATAAATATATATATATATATATGTATATACTGTATGATCTCTTCTCGCTGTTACACACTTTTTGACCTACATCATATTTACATATTTTAAAGTTAAAGTTAAAGCCAAAACTATGCAAGACAGAGTATTCTTCGGTCGACTAGTCGGTCTACGGATGTGTTCTCAGTTGGTTTGTTATGTTTGTTTGCTCAATTAAAACGAACTTTAATTGAAAAACAATGCAATTAACTAAATCAGCTAAGCGCGTCGCTGGCGTCGCTGGCGTCGCTTTTACTGGCGCCCCGAGATAAGTGTGGACCCAGGAGCAAGTCACCAAAGCACCCGTTTCCAATACGGTCTCGCCTCTGCCAAGAGAGATAGTTAAGTAGTTGCAAACAGGTCAATAAAACTGCTTTGTCTATTCCGAAGTTGCCATGCTCTATTTTTAGTTTCATCCTCTTATTTAATATTCGAAAAATGCTACAGCAACTTGAGAAATAGAAGCGAAATTAGTCTTTAAAAATAATAATCAATAAATACAAATTAATACAAGTAAAAAATATTAAAAAAAAAACGAAAATAAAAAAAGAACAGAGAATAAATATATCACAGACAAAGATTAACAACTAATTAATATAATATAACTAAAATTAATATTGATATTAAATAAATAATACTAAATAGAAATAGAAATGAAACAGTTTTTAACAAAAAATAATCAATAATTACAAATTAAGATAAACATTAAAGAAATGAAAAAATATAAAAGAAAAGAAAAAGATTGACAAAGATTAACTAAAAAATTAATATGAATATTAAATAAATAATACTAAATATAAATGAAATGGTTTTTAACATAAAATATACAAAAAATAATCAATAAATACAAATTAAGATAAACATTAAAGAAAATGAAAAAATATAAGAGAAAACACAAAGATTACCAAAGATTAACAACTAAAAAAATTAATTTGAAGATGAAATAAGTAGTAATAATAAATGAAGATAAAATAATGTAATTAAATAATTAAAAGAAGAATACAAAACTTATGTCACTTGAGCAGATTGGCATAAAAAACTTAAGCACGAAAATACCAATTAAAATTTAATTTAATTGATTGTATGACATCAATTTGTGCTTAAGCTGAAATTATCAAATTAATTAATTAATTCATTAAAAATTAATATGAATATAATTGTCTTATTATGCCACTTGAGAAGATTGACAAAAGTTGAGAATTCAAATTCAAAATTAGTTTGATTAATTGTTTGGCAACAAGCTGAAAACAACAAACAAATAACACAAATAATGATTAAATAATAACAAATATTTATTTCGAATTAAACATAATTAAATTGAGTAGTTTTTAGTATTTATTTATTTATAATTTAGGTTCCTTTTTTCTCTAAAGAAGCTGTCTGATGACATTATAAAATTCGTGTTGCCCGATTTCAATTATAGAGCACAACAACATCCATTATGTGTGTGTGTGTGTGTGTGTGTGTGGGTCTTCTTCTTCTTCTTGTTGCTTAACGTCCATGCACGTATGTTGTTCTTGTTCTTGTTGTTGTTGTTGTCTGTCTGTCTATTTGCTTTGAGTGTTTTTATCTAAATTACTTTTAATCGCCATTTAATGTTTTTGTTTGTTTCTTGTTTTTCAGTTTCGTGTTTTATGGGGGGTTTCTAATCTAATTGCAAAATGTAAGCACCAAACAAACACACACACACACGCACACACACACACACACGTGTGTACAATTTTGAAGGCTGCCCCAAAAGCGAGACATCCCCTTCCGCTGCTGCCCCACACTGTTGCAAATAGATTGTGCGTTATCTAAACCAAAAAAAAAAAAACAAAAAAAATAATACAAATTTGTTGTTTTTGCTCTGCAAATTGTATAAACAATTATAAACAAACAAGCGAAAGCGTTTTTTATCATGGCCTAATTCTTGTTTCCAAAGATATGATTCTATTCTTAAAAATCCCAACCAAAATAACAACACAAATTGCCCACAGTTTAAGATACATTTTTATCAGCCGTAAACAAAGTCATACATTATGAATGATTGGCAACACCTCTCCACCACCCTGCCACACCCCACTCCCACACCCGCCCCACCTCTACCAAACACACAAAACTCTTAAGTTCTATTGACGCACTCGATGACGGCTGGCTTCTCGATTCGAACAATTCACATCCGCCGACCAAATCTTTCGGGGCATCGCCTCCAAATTAATGTGCAATAAATGTACACACACACACACAAACACACACAAACACACATACACACTTGCACAGCCAAATTGTTGAATGGGAGGCAATTTAATCAGGAAAGAACTCAAACAATAATTGGGTTTCTCACCTATTATAAATGAAATATTTATTTGTTGACTTCTTTATATTGCAGCAAAGGATGAGTGAAATATCTGAAAGATCTTCGTATCGTCTTGTGTAATATCAAACGATTTTCATATTATTTCACATTCTTGTTGAACATGTTTTCATGGAATTACATGCAACAAATTATAATAATAAAAAAAATATTTGGGTCAAAAATAAAATAAAGAAAATATAAATTATTCGCTGCCGTTTTTACATTGTATTCTAAAATATGTACTATTTATTTATTTGTCATATTTTATTTAATGTGGATCAAAATCAGTCCAAAGTTTAAAAAAGAGAAAACTCCACTCAATTTATATTAATTTATATATATATATACTTTGAAATTAATTTATATATTTATTGCATAGTTCTTAAACAGCTTTTAATATTTAAAAATTTAAGAATTAAATAAAATTCAAAGGCAAACATTAAATTAAAAATGTAAAACCAAAGAAAATAAAAATGAAATAAAGGATATAATAAAACTGGGGTCATAAAATGTGAAGTGGTCTAACATTTGTTGCAAGGACTGCAAGGGAAACCAATAAAAACCCAATCAGACCGAGAAAAGTTTCAATCAGACCAAGAAAATATCAAATGCAAGTTTTCCATTTAAACGTGAAACATTTTCTTGTTGAATGTGTTTTCGAGTGCCATTAAATAAAGAAAACTATTGTTGAATATACACACAAGCACAAACACACACATAAATATATTTATTAAATCCCAGATTTCAGATAGTTTCACTTTTAGTTCAGTTTGTGAAGAGTTTTTTTTTTTTTAGAAAATCGATTGGCGCATGTAGCTAATTAACTTACAAGCAACGTTTGTCATTGTCTATGAACCCAAAACTGTTCCCAAGAGCTCCAACAACAAAACAACAACAACAAAATAACAACAACAAACAACAACAACAACAACAGAGAGAATAACAATGAACTCGACTGTTTGTTTAGTTAATCCAAAAGCTGGTTTACAAAACAGGCGCCAAACATGGCATACGAATTAATTGTCTCGATGTTTGTATTTAAATTCTCAAAAGCCAAATTATTATTATTGTTATTTTTTTGATGCAAGCATAGCAAAAATAAAAAAATACAAATACTAAATTAACATACGCCTCAATGCGAACGTGAGGCAAAACCACAAAAACCATTTGTTGTTGTTCTTGTGACATCACCGGCAGCAACAACAACAGCAATAAAAATAATTATAACAGAAAGACAACAACACAACACGAACACAATGAAAGTGGGAGAGAGAGAGAGGGAGAGGAAGATGGAGAGGGAAAAACAGATGCTGTAAGTGCTAAGATAAAAGAAAGCTTAATTTGCTTATGCATTGCTGGAAAGAAAATGACCCAGTTGGGCAAAAGCTTTTGCTTGCTTAATTACAATTCGATCATCTCAGTCCCAGCAACATGCAGCTGTGAATTTGATAAGTTGGCTCTGCTGCTGGGTGTGCGGGTATTTAAATGCAAATTAGTTTGGCAAGCAGCAACCACAGTGTGTTGAGTGTGTCTAACAAATCGTATGACAGTTTTAAGTTGTTCTACAAAATATACATAGACTACCAGTTACCACGTAATCATCTTTAAATTAGTATTATTTACATTACATTATTTACTAATTTTGTAGTAATACTATATATTTTGATAAAAATTTCACACCTACATACAGTTGGGAAGAAAATAATAGCACCATTACGATTTTATACTCTTTACAATGAAAAACAAGTCATTAGTTTTGTACTTTTTTCACATATTTATACATACAATATATACATTTTTTCACATGAAGGGAAACGTGCTAAAAAGTTGCAATTTATGAAAATCGTTTATTTGTTTCTAATTTGCATATTTAAAGGAGCGGTGCTATTATTATTTATTTTGTTTATTTACATATTTGATTTGTATAAGATTTTAATGTAGATAAATGTTTTGAACTGAAACTCCCCTTTCCCCATCCCATATCAAGTTTGCATTACAAACAAATCGCATTATTTGAGCGACTGACGCTGTTGCTGCCAAGCACCAATTCGCATTTCCATTGCTATCCCTACACAATTCCCCCTCCCCATTCCCCTTCCCAATTGCCATTCGCAATTCATTTAAAATTGTAGTTTGTTGGTTGTTGTTGTATCATGCGTCGAGCGAGTGCTTGCGGCTGTCATGATGTAAAGCTTTGTTGGCTGCCGCAAGCAATACATCTATACATATATACATTTGTACATATGTTTTGTATGTATGTGAAGCTTTGGCGAAGCTTTAACGGATCGCTGCGATGCGCGAAAACAATGGACGAGCACTCATAGAGTGGGCTGCGGACAACGGACAGCCGACTGCGCTGCCAGCGCGTAGGAGGTGTTGGCGCGTGTGTCAGCATATTGAATAGGTCGACCCCCAGCTTTGGGCATAACAACAAATGAGTAGAAGCAGCAGAAGCAGGAGAGACTGAAACTGAGACTGAACAGCAAAGCGCGATCCATTCGTTCGCAAGACGAAAACGAACAGCGATAAGTGACAGGCTTGCTGCCCCCCTCTCTGTCTTTCTCTGTAACTCTGCTCGTAGCCCATACAACTCATTCCACACTTTGTCCCCTTTCGGCTCGCTGCCGGGCGTGACGAATCTAGCGGCCGAGCATATTGCGTCGCTTTATGTTTTGTTTATAATTTCATCTAATATGCATACACGAGCTTACAAGCAACAAGAAAGAAAGAGACAGTTAGCTTGTCATAGCGACTAACAAATACTCTAACAGGCGTGAAAGAGAGAGAGAGAGAGAGAGAGAGAGAGAAATTCTTTAACCCTTATGTCTTCAAGCAAGGAAAGGATTGTTGTTAATTGTTGCTACGAAAGTTTTGATAAATTTGAAATAGAAGTGTTGCCAATAGTAAAAATACCAGATGTCAAACTAAACTAGTTTTATTTTAATTAAATTATCAATAGTTCTCATATATACATTTTGATAATTTCATTATTTTTAAGTATATATTTTTTATTGAACATATATTATTTATTTAACAATCCAAAATTAATTTAATGCAATCACCAAATGTCGAACTAAACTTGTTTTATTTTAATTCAGTTGTTGTTGATTCTAAGATATTCATTTTGGTAATTTCATTATTTTTATATTTTATTTATTTAACAATGATAATTAAATTATAATCATAAATTATTATAATCATAAATTATAATTATAAAACAGCTGTAAGCTGTAAACAGTTAAGGTTCAAACTGTTATACCCAACACAGCAAAGCGTATAATGAATAATCCCATTTGCTCGTAGACATATGCACACACACACACACAACACATATAGTTATATGTTATATGCCACTATCAGTGTGTCTATGTGTACCCCTCTCCCCCCTCTCTCAACCCGCTCCAACCGCCTTCAACCCAGCCCATCTGGTTGGGGTTCTATTTGTAAACAAAACGCGACGAATACGCGACTTGAATTTGAATTTTTGCCCAGTTCGGTTTAAAGACGATTTCAAAATCGCTTTCAAAGTCGCATCAGCTTAACAGCAGTCACAGCCCAACACACACACATGGACACATGGACACACACATAGACACACACACACATGGACACACACCCTTTACTCCCCGATTGGCGAATTCAGTCCACTTAGTTCGTAAGGCATTCATAACAAGATTGTACAATACTCGTATTTGTCATATCATAAATTGTATTTTACTTTATATGCATGAATTTATAATTTGTTTGTATTTTTTTTGTTTTTTTTTTATTTTGGTGTCGATTCATTTGCATTTGAGTTTTGTTGCCATTTAATTGGCCACGTTTAAGCATCGAGATTTTTGCTTAAGGCGAAACAGTCAATAAAGTAGGCCATTAGATAGGCGCCAGTTCACATTTTTGAATGACTCCCATAAATAGTTGTTTGATTTAAGAATACCTTTTTATAAAGACTATCAAAAAACTTGTTTGTTTGCCATGGAAAAGTTTCACAAACTGTTCTTTTTTTTTAAATATGCCAAAAAGTATAGACTAAATTTACATTTAGTATTTTAGTTAAGATCAACAAATTTCACATCCGAATAAAAGAAGAAAACATTGTTTTGATTTGAAATATCTGTAGATATACTAATAACTATATATATATAAAAGATAGATAGTTTATCCCCCTTTTAAAATATCGCTTGATACACTTAGATCTATATAGATATGCAGATTTTGTGCTTTGTTATTGTTAAGTTTTTTTATTATTTTTTTTTTATTTTTGCTACGCATTTTGAATTCGTTTGTTTCTGCTCATTCATTCATTGATTCATTTGCTCATTCATATCGTGTTGTTTATTTTCCAAAAACCAAATATGTTTTTGTTATTTTTGTAAATTCCTTTTTTTTTTCTAATTTTTTTCTTTTTTCAATTTTATTTATTTATGCAAAATTTGTTTTGTTCGCAAGCTCGAAATACACGAGTGAAAAAAGGTTGATCCACAAAATAACAATTTCTAAGTCAACGATTATCGATTATCAACTAAAACATTATAGTAAAATGTGAACTATTTATTTATTTATTTAAGTGCTGATTCATTTTTTCATTCATGTTTAGATACTTCTTATATATGTATGTATGTAAATCTCAAATAGTTTTGTTGAACTAACATTTTTTCATTGCTGCTAACCGAAAGTGTGCCAAATCTATTAAATTTCAACTGCTGATAAACTACAAAAAACAAGCAAAAAAAAAAATCGTAAAGAAAAACAACAGAAATTGCGCTTTATTTAAGTACAAAAATAACTAGGCGAACAGCGAGCAGCAACAAGAGGCAAAATTTAGTTGGTGTAGAAATTGAAAATCGCATTAAAATCATTTTCATTTGTCGGTAATTTTGCTGAATTTGCCCATTGTTTTGAGGGGGGGGCGCCACTGATTGGGTAGGGGGCAACAACTGGTGGTAGGGCAGCCTGTTGCCACCTCGAGCAACGGCGGGGCACGCTTTCATTTCAGTGCCACCATTTAAATTGCCAGCGGTGAAATTTTGTTTACCCATCGACGTCCAACAAATTTTGCGTCGTCAAATCAAAGAAAGCGCGAAAATGTATTTTTATTGATTGCCGTCATTAAAATTAGTTCAAAAGTCTATTTTAAACTGTTTTCAAGATTTTTAGATTTCGTTTGTCAAAATGAAGCAGTTCGCCTTAGAATGTTTCTACATCGAATGCCATTTGTATCTTTTTCAACTTTTATGTTTTCAATTGAACTCTTCACAATAATAATAATAATAATTGATAAACAAAGTTAACAAGATTTCATTGCAGAACTTGTGGTTCAGCTGTTTGTTTGGTTTCACTTTTGAAAAGATTTCCTTTTTGTTTTCGCATTTCTAAACATTTCAAATTTTCGTTTTCGTTATTTTGGGTGCCATCCCACGGAAGTAGCCACAATTCAGTGGGTGGCCATTTATTTCATTTAGCTATTTGCATCTATTTCGGGCGCCAAGCAAAATTGCATTTTGCACTTCTGACAGTTGTAAAAATAAATTTAAAATTTGTTTACAAATATTGCGGCTAATTGTGGATGCCACTCAACACATTTTGGGGAAGTGAAATAATTATGCATAAAGGTCGAATGCAATTAAATTAAAAATCTTTAAACAGAAAAGCAGAAACATATAAAAAAAATTATATAAAGAAATATATAAAATATGGATAAAATCAGAAACTTAAACAATCAATTAGAAAAGTCACTAAAATATATAGAAATATATAAATAAATTTATGTAAAATATTGTACAAATTAAACTAGATCAAGTAGAAAATAAAAGTCGCTAAAATAAATAAATAATCAACTGAAATTGATAGAACTATAGTGGAGAAAAAACCGTATAATATATTATGAGCTAAATCAGATAGCTAAACAATTGAGCAAACAACCAATATGTAGAGCTATAGTAAATAAAAATATGTATTGTATGAACCAAATCAGATTGTTAAACAATCAAACCAATTTAATGGTATGTAATTGGACTTATTGTTTGCCGTTGAGTGAATTAACAGGAAATGTTGATTTGCCGATGATTAATGATAGATCTCTGTTGAGATCTTAACTACAACTGCTGTGGAAATTCACTTGCAAATCAGAGTACAATTGTGTTATTTGCTCATCTCCGATTTCATTGCACATTTCCTGTTGTTGTTGTTGTTGTTGTTCTTGTCTATTCGAAGTTTCTTTCAATGGAAACCACTTCAACCCAACGCAATCTTTGAGATAATATGCAGTTGAAGATTGGCTGACTGCATTCAATTAGAAAAAATATGTATTGAATGATGTGCAAACCCTAAAACATAACCCCAAAAGCAGAGAAAACAAGCAAGAAGCCTATAGTCGAGAGAGCTCGACTTGGAGATGCCCTCCATCTTAATCTTTGCCTAGCTGCTGTGTTTTTGATTTGATCTGGTTGATGTTTCTAGAGTTGATCAATATTGTGCTCCGATTAGAGAGATAAATGTATAAGAAAACGATTTTAATCGATAGTCGAGTTAGTAGTAAGTTATCGATAAGATTAAATATATTAATTTTAAGCTTCCAGTTCTTATAGACTCCAAAATTGGTTTATACATTAGACATAATAGGAATATATACGTAATAAGATCAAAGATATTTCCTTCTGTCTGCGACAAGCTGTATACCCATTTTGAACAGCTACAGGGTATAGATAGTGGAATAGAGGGAGTAGAGGAATAGAGAATGGAGCCATTGAAATCGGATCCGATCGGATCGGATCGGAACAGATTGGTTTTCGCATGGGTCGCTCACAAGTGTTTGTTTGGCAACCTGATCAAGGGCTTATCTCGCCGATCGAGGCGGGCTCACCGAGTCAGGGCATTTGTCATGGCTTTGGGAATTGGGAATAGTTCCTAACAAGCGATTGCATTGTTGTCATAAATTACACTTCAATTGTTGAGTCTGCCTGCCCCTGTCTGGAGTTACGGATTGGGATTCGTACGGAGTGCAATCATCATCATCGTGTTTTGTAATTTACAAGTCCCAAAAGAGCCACAGAAATGTGTCAAAAATATCAAATGTCCTTTTGTGCAGAGGTCCTTGCACATTCCGCCGTCCGATTACGATGCGCTCATTGCTTTTCTATGGACACCGAGTGGGATCAATGTGGCATCTCTAGGCACTACCTGCCGGGCATAATTAATTTAATCATTGCTCATTGCACACACACACACACACACACACACACACACACACAGAGACAAAGAAGAAGACGAAGGAGAAAAACCAGTCGCAGGCACAGGGCCAAGAGGCACAAGTGTACCCATTGTGGCAACCTTCTGACGTGCCCCAGACCCACGACACAAACAAAGAGAAAACACACACAATCTGTGCCTAACAAGCGGCTCAAAGAACCGGCTACGCTGCCTATACTTATACCTATACTTATATATATATAGTTATATATATATATATATATATATATATACACATACCCATATCCCTCTAACCCAGACTCATACTCAGACTCGGATTTAGACTTGTATCTCGGAGCTGTCATGACAGGCACTTTTTTCTTTTCTTTTCTTTTCTTTGCTTTTCTTTTTTCTTTTTTTTTCTTTTTTTTTTCTTTTTTTCTTTGGCTAAAAAAGAACCCCTCTGATTGAGTTGATCTTCATGATGATCGTCAACATCATCAGCTCTTCATTTGTGTGTGTGTTGTGTGTGTGACAAACAAAGAGAGACTCTGACTGGAGTTAGTAGGTAGGGGCAGGGTCAGTGGCAGGGGCAGGGTCAGGGGTAGCAGCGTCTTGAGTGCGCCCGCTGTGCCGAGGGTCGAGAATTGTCTGATTGCCTGTTCCCACTTTGATGGCTGTGCGTGCTTAACCAGAAACACTGTTTTTGGCGTATTTTGGTAGTTCAATTTGTGGGCCCATTGTTTTAGCGCACGATCACCACCAATCGGTCGACGGGACAGGTGGAGGGGGTTGGGGAGGGGGGGCTCCATTTGTACAAACCGTCAACATGCATAAATTGACGCTAATATTGGGTCTGTGGCTGTGGCTTGGGTTCAGCTCAGCTGGGTCTTGGCACCTCTGCTCTTGGCACCGCTTCTCTGCCCGTCGGCCTGTCCGTCTGTCTGTCCGTCCGTCTGTCTGCCTGTCTGCCTGGCTCTACAAAAAAAAAAAAAAACTAGTGAAAAAAACATCCATTCGACAATCTCACGGCGCGCACTTTGCATATAAATCATGTTTATGACTTGTTATTTTTCACTATTTATTTTGCTTTTCGCCTCTTTGTTTATCGTAAGAAAAACACACACATTTTTTTTTTGTGGTATTTTTTTTTTATTTTTTTTCAAATTACAACATTATTTTGGATTTGTTGTTTAGGCTGCTTTGGCCCTGGCAGCCAAGTTGAGCTGCGGATGCGGGCAAAGGTGCGGCTGTCTGCCCATCCATATGCCTTTAATCAAAAGGCTGAAGAACTTTAAGGGGCGCCGAAACGATCGTAATTGGTACTCTCAATTGCCGGCATTCTATATACACACATATATATATATTTATATATATATATATATATGTGCTTAGTTAACGCATTTCGACCTTGTCGACTCTATGATAAACAAGCCGCCAACTTGTACAAATGGCCAACAGATGATATCATTGCTGCTAGGGCCCAAAACACTTGATTACCTGTCCAAAGCGATGGCCTTTAAAACGATATATAGAGAGATAGTTGATATATAGACATGTATATATATATATATAGATCTCCAGCATTAGATTTGCCTAGCAGAAATTGTTCAATAAAGTTTTTTTTTTTTTTTTTAAGTTCGCTTTTGTGTTGAAAGTTTCCTTTTAGTTTTTCGCATTTTCCATGTCAGACTTGTCTCCGTTTTTTTGCCATATCTATACTCCATTGCTACCTTCCCAAATTCCCCCCAAAAAAATAAACAAAAACCGACACTGCACCCCTGAAGCCCAGCTCCATTCGGGTCCATTGTCAATAAACTGGGCTCAAATTTTAATAAAAAGTAAACAGCGAAGAAAAAATGAAAAATATTGCTAACAAAATGACGATTTATATTAGCAATTTATTGCAGTGCAGGAAGAGCAGTTCGAAGTAGGAGCAGAAACAGCCATTGGAAAATAACCAGAACAAATGTGGGCAAAGGCAAAAAGTAAGAAAAAGAAACGATTTGGAAGAAAAAAAACCAAAAATAAAATGGGACTTGCTTAAATTGTGAAAAGCCATTAAACGCAGCTGGTGCCTGGAAAAGCAGAACCGCAATTATCATGAACGCAATTTTTCTTGCTTCTTGTTTTTTTCTTGTTGTGTTTTTTTTTTTTTTTTTGTGTTTTATTTGTGAAAATGCGAAGAGCTCCCGTCGCGTCGAAGCATCCCAAAAGAACTCGGGGCGACGTCACATGGTAAACACTTTGACGCTAAACTTGAATCGTTAAATATTTATAAGAAGCGAAATAAAACTCGTCGCACATAAATTAGAAATTAGAAATGAGGAGATGTGGAGATGTGGAGATATGGACAAGGGACAGCTATTAAATGGAGGAGCCGGTCTCGAGGGTTTACCGAGAGCAGACCCCAAACGTTGCTCTACATCAACACATCATAATCCCAAAAGCATTTGTCCCACTGCGCATTACACAGGGCTAAAACCTGACTAATATGGCTTTAATGAGCTGGCCAACAACAACAACAACAACAATCTGGCAGCTGCTCTGCTGCTCCACAATCCGATTGCGACTTTCCGAAGGATTCTACGTCGGCTACGTGACAAAAATAGTTTCAACACTATAAAAAACCCAAAAATACAAACACAGTTAGAATGCTTTAGTCGAGAGAGCTCAACTAAGAGATACTCCTTAATATAATATGTAAGCAAATAATAATATGCAAGCAAATATCTTCACAGTTGTGACAATTTCATTGCTATCGGAAATCGATTAATGTCGATAACCGCCTAACGGCTGCAGCTAGCTTAAATGAAATAAACTTAATTTGTAAATGGCTTTTGAGAACTTCTATCATTAATTTTAAGTCTCTATCAACTGATCAACTTGTGCAGACTCGACTCTTGATGCTGATTACGAATATATATATTATTATGGTCGAAGAGGCTTCCTTCTACTTCTTACATACTTTTCCTTAACCACATTATACCCTCTTTACCCATTTTGAAATGGATTTGGGGTATGAAAAGGGGTCATCCTTTAACGAACTAAACATTTTTCACAAATGCCGCAGAGTGTGCGAAAATGACTTTTATGTATATTAACAATTGCTGAAGCAGTCCAATCTCAAAATGCTAAGTGCAGGCGTATATCACCTTTGATTCCAAGTCCGTATCTCACAGGTCTATTCAAATCCACTTTTTATGGCTTTCGAGTGAAACTGCAAATGTGGCAAAAAACCCATTCGGCAAACTGAAACATTGTCCAACTCTGATCCAGATTTGCTTTTCCCCTTTTCTTTTTTTTGTGAATTTATTGCCCGAGTCTCGCTTTCTCTCCCTCACTCCCCCTCTCTCTCTCTCCCTCTCTCTGTCTAACCTTTGACAGGAACAAGCAGTACAATAGTTTAATTACCATTAACGCTGACGCCGACTACTGATGGCAATAAAAAACCATTAAAAGGAATTTATTTTAAGGACCGAACAGGCTATAAATCACATTACACGCTGCTATAAAACCGAAAAGCAACAGCAACAGCAACAAAAATCTGCAAAGATGGGGCTGCTTGAGGGGGTGGCCGTTAAAAGCTCTGCAGGTGCCCAAAAATGGGGGAGGGGGGAGGGGGTGTGGCAGCGTCCTCCTTTTGTGTGTGTATCGTAAAAAATCAATGCAATCAGTGGCGAAAGCAACCCGTTAAAAAAGGGCTGCACACAGAATAAGCAGCGTGTAGCAAAATATTACTTTCTATATATGCACAGTTTGGGATGATCAAATATCATCAGCGTGTTTCGTTAAAAGCGTTTTACGTTGCCATTAAAAGTGATGACGTCACGTTAATGGGAATACCGCGCAGAAAGTAGCTAAAACAAAGTAGAGCGTTCGAGTCGGGAGAGCTCGTCTAGCGGATGCCTAGAAGCCAAATCCTTACCAATCATATACGCCTTAGACACTCATATCTAATGGATGTATAAGAAAATACTGCTTAATATGAAAATGCGATTTTCTTTCAGCTTTCTCAACAGATCTTGATAAAACTTGTGCTATGTCAAGTTGTAAGCATTCCTGATTAGATATATTAATATATATTATTATTATTAGATATATGTATTGAAAATTGTATCTTGCATTGCTATCGCAAATCGATTTGTATCAAAATATCGATCGAAAATGAAACACAGCTTGAGCTGCTTATGTTTAACTAGAACTTATATTCCAAATTGAAGCCTTATAGTCTCTGTTATTGGCTAAATCGATTCGGCGGTTCCTACGAATCAAGAATATATATCCTTTATGTAATCGCTGATGTTAGCTTCTCCTTGTTACACACTTTTCCGCAACGTCAGAGCCCAATTTGTAACCATTTTCAATGGGCTACTTATCGATAACTTATCGATATCAAAGTATGGCATTAATCACTGCTTTCAGCTAATCCACAGTTTATTTCCCAATAAAAGTCGAGGCTAATCGCTTTAATCGCTTTCACTTCCCTCCTCGCTTGAGCATTTGATATTTGTTTTCTTCTTTGAGCGGCATCCGCAAACGTTTCGATAAAAACAAGTTTTTAATATGCTAACACAAAGAAAATAACTATTAAAGGAAAAAAAGCAGCGATATTAGAAATTTCAAGCCAAATTAGACTAATTTTATTTATTTTTTTTTCGTTTTATTCAAGCAGTTGTCTGGCTGTGTGTTCAGGTCTATACAATATGTACAACATTGTTGTCGGTGTGGCAAGGGCAGGAGGATGGGGCGGGGTGATTCCACTAGAACAGGATATGTGAAACAATACAACCATAAAATTGACTGGCAGAAGGAAACACATTGATTTGCCATTTGAGCGCAAATTCATGGCAATAAAATCAGCGTTGGAAAAAGTTTTTTTTTTAATGCCACTTTCAATATTTGTTTTAGCACACGCACACACACACACACACAAAGAGGACTTGCCGCCTTGCCCCTGCCTCTGTGTTTGTTTGTGCTGAGGATTCGCGCCCTGTTCCATATACACACACACACACACACACACACACACACACACACACATACAGACACACACAGACACATCCTGATGGCAATTGTAAAACGCGTTGTGTAATCGAAACTTTTAACGACTTGATGCGATTCGAAATTGTGTAATATTGAGGCACTAACACTCAACCAAATGGAAAGCGAGTGCCCAAACACACACACACACACACACACATGTGTGTGTGTAAAGAGTGTGTGCAAATAAATATCAGTATATATATATATATATATATATGCACATTGAGGGTCCTTCAGATACATTTTACAACGCCAAAAGTGCGCTACGTTTGATTGAAGCAAGCATATCGGTTGAGTGCACAGAACACAATCAATTAACACTCAGCTGCCAGTGCAATCGCCATCAATCAATTAGAGAAACCTTCAAATTAAAGCAATCAAAAGTAGTTTGGAAAAAAAAACGTTATTAAATTAAATTCAGCATCTGTGGAACAGTCAGTTGAACATTTATCGATTTATTAAACATTTAATATTGAAATCTATCCACCAATCACATCTACAAAATAAAATAATACTATATCAAAGCATATCAATCAAAACTGAATTGATTTATCAATCGTTTAATATTCCAATCTATCCACTAAGCAGATATAATATAAAACCATAAAATAATATAAAACCATATTAAAAATAATTAAATTGTAAATATATTTTAATTGGATATTTATTAAATACTCACGTCGAAATTGAAGTTGATTGTTATTGTTTAGTTAATTATTTTTAATTACTCATAAATCATGGTCAGATCTTAAAATAAAATAAAATAAAAATATGCAAAATAAATAAATTCTAAGTTTTAGATATTTATATAAGATTCATATAGAAAATGTAGCTGATTGAATTTTCTCTAATTTTAACTGATTATATATACTACCAAGGCTTAAGTGCAGCACATCGCCAAATCGAAGGAGCCTCTTTCAAATCGTTGTAAGGAACTTGAAGTGATTTTGTAGCTGCGAAAAAAGCAATCGATGTAATTCGACGACAAAGATGTGCTAATAAATTTCAACTTAATTTCCGAAATGTGCATCTAACACATAAAAAGCTGAACGCAAACACGACCAGGCACAACCCCAAAGCCAAACCCAAACGCAAAACCAGAGCCGGAGACGGAGACGGAGCCGTAGCCGGAGCCAAAGCCGGAGCCAGTGCCAGAGCCAGAGCGAGAGTAGCCTGTTCCGGAAATGAACAAGCGTACGAAGCGGGATTGAAATTTAGACTATAAAAAAAAAAACGAAGACGATGAGTGGCAAGGAGCGGGAGTAGAAGTGGCTGTGTGTCAGATTGAGTTGCCATGCGGCGTATTGTTCTTGAGCGATTCCGCAGGATGTGGTAGATGGTAAATGGTAGATGGCAAAGCTGACGCAAAGTTTCAAGCATGCTTTTTGCATAAAACTTCAATTTAAATTGACATTTGAGTGGAAAGTAATTGCATGATATGCGCTGAGCATAAAAAAGGCAGCCCCATCGACGGGCTGTTACTTATGGCTCTGGCCTCCCCGTCCCCGGTCCCCGGTCCCTGGACCCACACCCAGACCCAGACCCGGACCAGGACCCGGCCTTCGTCTCCATTTGGGTCTTGGTCTCTTGTGTGGGTTTTATTTTTGGTAGTGCTTGGGCGTGTTTAATATATATGAGCACAGTTTGCCAGCTACTATTTTTAGGCATTTAATGCGATTTTCAGGCTATATATCTCTCTCCCTCTCTCTCTCTCTCTCTCTCTCTCTCTCTCTCTCTGGCTCACTCTGCAAGCCGCTGCTTAGTTTTTAGCCATTGTCTGCATCCATTCATCCATCCGTTCATCCATCCATCCATCGAAAGCATTGCGGAAGGCTCTATGGAGCTCATTATGCGCTCGTTTATATGCTGAATTTGCTGTTGTTGTTCTTTTTATACGCTGAACCCATTAAAATTGGCTAAAAAGGGTATAATGGTTTGTGCAAATGCATGTAACAGGCAGAAGGAAGCATCTCCGACCCCATAAAGTATATACAGTCTTGATCAGAATCAGCAGCCGAGTCGATTTAGCATTGTGCGTCTGTATGAACACGCGGATCTCAGAGTCTATAAGAGCTAGGGTCTTCAAATTTGGAATATAGGTTCTCGTATACCCGGCGCAGATTAAGCTTACTTTATTTTATCGATAACTGCCTCCGTTTCTTGAATATCGATATATGTCGATTTCCGATAGCAATAAATGCCACAATTTTAAAGGCAGAATATTCCAATTAATAAATAATATGCATGTGCATATTATGGATCAACTGTCTAAATTTCATCAAGATCAAATAAGAAACACCCAAGTTATACTAGAAAATATATTATCATATTGATCTCATTTCTATCAAGCATTTTCTGTATGCAGAAAGAGATGGATGCATGTGTGGGAAAGAGATGGCATGATTATATATATAAAAATATATGTACATAGGTATGTATAGCCAGAGTCCACCTGCAGATCTGCTCACATTTGGGTGCAAAACTTGTTAAAGAGAAATTTGCCAATAAAATGTAGAATATATTTAACAGCTGGTTGCAGGGTATATCGTAGTCGAGCACACTCGACTACAGCACTCTTACTTGTTGTCGATTTTGTTGTAAAGTTTGTGCACATTATGGGGGTCTGGGTCTGTATTTTTTTTCTTTCGAGTGGGGTGTTTCTGTAACTCAATGCGGGCAATGCTTATTTTTTTTTTGTTCGTCTTTGTTTCACTTTTTTTTTTCGTTCTCTCTTTGAAATTGAATGCCAATAAATTTGCATTTTTCGAAGCGAAGATCGAAGGGGAAGCGGGGAAGGGGGGGAGGTTGGGGGGCGTGGAAGGACGGGCTGAAAGTATCATTTGTTTTTGGGCTACCAATTGGCTGTTTTTTTTTCGAGTTTTTCAATTGCGAATTGACCAAGTTTTAATGTTGCACGTTAAACGTTGTTAATTTGTTTTCATTTCAAGCCCATTCATTTATTTATTCCTTTCGCAGCAATTGAATCGATTTTTTAATACAGCTAATTCATTGTTCATTTTGGTGTTATTCGAGTGTTTTTTTTGTTTGATCAGTAATTGCAGCTACAGCAAATTAAGCTTGATTTCAGTTTCTGAACAGATAAAGTAATTCATGAGTAGTATTTGTTTAACTGCCAATTGGTCCATCGCTGATGGGACTCAAATGCCAGTCAATTTCTTATTCTTATGAATATTACTGGGAGGAGAATGCTTTAGTTTTCCATTAATAAAATAAAATAAATAAACAATCAACAAGAAAGTGAAGAATGTGTGTAATATAGGCAAAAGGTTAATCCGGACAAATTCAATTTCAAACTGAACGCAAAACTTTGCTCGGTGTCCAGCGAGAGTTGAAAAGGTTAAATTTCAATAATGCTACTGTCCTTTTCTGTTTGTTTTTTTTTCTCATTTTTTTTTTCGTCCTTGCCCTTAAGCTCCAGCTAAAGTTGCAAGTTGTTTGGGCTGTGCAAAGAGGCAATGGCTCAGATATGGCAAATCCTTTTGTCTCAGCTCTGTCAGTTGTGCCGAGTATCTTGGGGCCCTTCATAAACTAATTTAAATAACGTTATTTACATGCCGAATGCCAAATATTTGCAAGGATACAAATATTGATGTCGTGCAGACATTTAAACATGCCAGCAAACAGCCAAACAAACAGAAACAACAACAACAAAAACATGATAAAGACATTATGCACTTGTTTCAATTATGCGTTTGGGGGCAGAAAAAAAGCAAAAAAAATGCGAATCCAGAGAGCTGATTGTGGGCGTGGAAGTTGTTGAAATTGAAGTGAAACTAAAGCCTTTAGCAAATAGTTGTTAAAATATGTCAATAACCTACGCCCCCGCACCCCGCCCCGAACTTGTGTCCAGTCCACCAGCAGCTGGGGTTCCAAATCAATGGCCAGAAGCAAGCAACATTCTGACCCCCTCTCCCTCTCTCTCTCTCTGTCTCTCTCTCTCTCTCTCTGTCTCCCTCTCGCTTTGGCCAAGAATTGCGAACAGTTTGGGGGACAGTTTGGCAGACCAAATAGATGGTTGGCGTTGGGTTGGTGGATGAGTCGTGGGTGGGTCTTTGTGGCTAGAACTGTGTTAGTAGTGGGGCCAGCCAGCAACAGAGCAGAGGATAAATGTATACACGAATAAGCGCAGAAAATGTTTAATTAAATTCCGGGACACATTTGGCATGTTACATTGCTTTGGTCGGTTGAACCACAGCCAGTGGGTCGCACTTGGTCTTGCAACTTGAACCTGGACTGTGGCAGTAGTAGTGGCAGTGCCAGTGGCTGTGACTGAAACTGGCTCTGGCTTGTTCTATGGAACCGTTGGCTTGTTTATCCCTGTCGCAGGCGAACTAACTAACAGAAATTGTAATAAAAATACCAAAAGCGTAGCAAAACTAAGCAAAGCAAATTATGTTCTCGCCTCGCTCCTTGGTTAAGCTATTGACATTCAGCTGCGGTTCGTTCGGATATCAAATTGGCATTGCTGCTGCATGGTGGGGGTGGTGGGTGGTCTCTTAATACCATTACCTTGTCGCAATTCACAGTTAACTTTCCGGGCTGGCTGTCAACGCCTGACAAATGCAATGCCAAATAACTTTTCAAGATTGCTGCGAACTTTTGAAAGGCAGCCGGGAAGGGGTGCAACGGAAGTAGAATTATAAGGAGAACGCTTTTTTATAGCTGCTTGTTGCGTAACATGATTTTATAATAAACACTATATTTATTTGGACTCTAATACAAATTATTTATTCTATTAAAAGCAGTCAATTATTAATTATTATTATTTTTAAATAAGCTTAAAAGCAAAATGAAATGAAAATGAAATATTTGAATTGTTTTTGGATTGCATTTTTCACTGCATAGTAGAATTTATCAATTATTTTGCTTGCTAAAATAATCATAATTAAATATAAATCAAAATTAAATAAAATAAATTATTATACAAATAAAATAAAATTAAATTAAATAAATAAATAAATATCATGTTCAAAATACAGTGTATTCATTTGTAAGTATATATATATATATATATATAAATCAAAAGTGTCTTTTACTAGAAGTCCAAATAAGAAGTCAAATACAAATGGAGCCTTTTTGTCAAACCGACTAAATCAATTACCAAAAAACACCATGTTGTTTGTTTGTTGGCAACTGAAACTTGATTGCTGCTTCCTGACCAACCGCATAAGTCTGACCTTATCTAACGATACTACACCGTACAAAATGAGGGGGCCCTCCCCCCCCCCCCCCACACATCCCAAGTATCTAATCAAATAAGCCAAGTAAATGGCTTTTAGCTCGTTTCTAACTCATCGGACAATAAGCAAAGGCGCTACTCGTAAAATGTTATGACTATACGAAAATTTCAGTATTTCTTCGACGTTCTTTTCTTTCTTATTTTTTTTTTTTAAATCTAAAAGACGGCATCTGTATCATGTGATGGCCTTTTAGAGGCCAAGTCGGGCATTTTTTTTACGAGCCTGCCTGCTGCACGGTGTCTGTTAATGATTGATAAACCGCACGGGACCAATCAACACCCAAACAACCAAAGAGATTGCCCAGAGAGAAAGAGAGAGAGTGAGAGAGGGGGAGGGGGAGTGGGAGGGAGAGATGCAACCCCAGCTCCATTGTCAGCTGCTGAGTACTGTTTTTTTGTTTTGGACAATACTTTGCCAGCAGCGAGTTGCACATCAAATTGGCAACATTGTTGCGAGCTTGAGTATCAAGTTTTGAGGCTGGAGCTGAGATGCCGTGATGCTGAGGGGCCTCTGTGTGCAGTTGCTGTAAGTACGAGTACGAGGTATAGTTGGTATACCAGTTTCTTTATTACAAAAAGGAGCTTGGGTCAAAACCACAACAACAACAGCGACAGCAGCAGCAGCAGCAGCAGCAGCAGTCGACGTCGTAAACGACAACAATATTGTAAATAAAGTGTAGACCTGCAGCCCAAACTGGTTTCGAGCGAGCGAAAACAACAAACCAACCCAACACACAACACACAACAGCACAGCAAACCAACAAGCAACCCAAACAACCAAAACAACCAAAACAACCCAAGCAACCCAAACAACCCAAACAACCAAACATCTGACCGACCAACCCAGCCAACATCGTGACTGCGACTGTCTCTGTTGTCTTGCTGCTGACGTCTTGGTCTTTGATGACTTTTTAACCAAAGTTGCTGGTTGCTGCTTGCTGGCTGCCTCTTGCTGTTGTCGATTTTATTTCTTATATTAAAAAAAAATATATTTTTCTTTAATACCCAGCATAAGAAAAATTTGCCAAACGGGTGTAATCAAGGCATCAAATGGCAATTCAAATGGTTGCCCATCAATTCAAACTTCTCATCAAACTACAGTCGAGTCAGCATATTTAGAAACAGACTGAACAATTTCGTATTTATTTTATTTACTTTATCTATTAACTAAACTGCTTACAGAGCATCGCTTAAGTCAGCTACTCTCAGTTGTTATTATTTTGTTTTTATTTTTTTTAGAGGGTATCATAATTATGTCGTGACATGTGCAACGCATCGAAGCTGATGTTTACGACCCAATAATCTATATATATATATTTATTCGATCAACATCATTGGCCATTGCAATCCACTCTACTGTGTATCTGTCCGATGTTTTTGTTTATATGAGCCAAACTTTCTCAGCTTTAAATCTAACTTGGCTTGCCTCAATCACTCATCACATCGGAGGCGACCAGATCGGAAAACTATATCAGACAGCTGCCATAGCTGCCAAAACTCACTTGGCCTTAAAGCCATCTTCTTGAAAATTGATACACATCAGTCTTTTGGCTTTGGATCACTCTGGAAGTCGAGGGCCATCTGATCGGGCCTGTATATCCATATAGAAATGCAGTCTTTAGTCGTTCTCTAAATGCGGAAATTGAAAATAAATAAAAAATATAAATAATAATTTTTATAACTCCAGACTAAAGTTGAATACATTTATATTACATTAATATTATTATATGCTAATAATATATCATATATTATATATATTCGGGCAGATTAGCGCTGATCTGAAAGGGTATTTAATGTTCGGCAGTCGTTCTTGGTTGTATTTTTATTGTATATATATGTTTGTGTTACCATAAAAGCAGTTAAACCACAAAACCACATCCATTGCCGCAAAACTTCTTGTTGGTAAACAACAAGGCTTGGACTTTGGGACAGACGCATTGTTGTTTGGCTTGGCCAAAAGCAATCTGGCTGGTTGTCTTTGGCCCAAACACCATAAACATGAAACGAATCTAAGTCAAGAAACAGGTCTCAGTTCATGGCTTAGACTTTTATTGCCGTCTGAGCCAAGAACTAACCTAGGTCTAACAACTAGTTTGGCAGCCTTTTTGTTGTCTCCAGTTTTTTTTCTTATTTCTTTCTTGTTTTTTTTTGTTTTTTTTTTTATGCACATGCTTATGGCTATTAAGATAAAAAAAACCATTATGATTGGTGAAACGTGCAAAAAAAAAAACACAAAAAAAAAACCAAAACACAAAAACAAAAACAAAAAAATAACAAAAACTTGACAGCCGACGAATAAAGGAGACGAAATACATTTGCACACGACGAACTATACATTGTACTATATATATATATATATATATATATATATATATGTATGTGTGTGTGTGTGTGTGTGTGTGTGTCTGACCGAGACGTGAAATTTATGCCCTGGCATAATTAACTTCAAACATGATCTCATAAATTCATCTCGCGTTCGTTTCGCATTCGGCTTTTCTTGTTTACTTTGGGCTAAGATCGGAGCTGCTGCTGTTGCTTAAGCTGATCTTGTTGTTGTTGTTGTTGTCGCCTTTGTTGTTGTTGTTGTCGCTTTTGTTGCTGTTGCTGTTGCTGAAGTGGAGCACACAGCTGAGTGTACTCCAGTTTGGGGAGTAACAGCATACATTTTTTTTGCTGTACTCGTGAATGTGATGAGCTCTCCGTGTTGTTGGCCAGCTTCCCCATTTCCTCTTCCTTATGTGTTGGCCAAAACGATCTTCTTTTTTTTTTTGTTGAAGACTTTATGTATTAAATGTCATAAGTTAGACTGAATGGAAAATTTGCACTCTTTCTTATTGAAGACGCATCATTTCAACATGAAATTCGAGTCAGCCTTTTCAGCTTTGAATGTAGTTTTGAAACACAGCTCAAGGAGGGTTTTTGACAAAATGATGGCTGTGGAAACTTTAGAACTGTTCCCAAAGCATTTTTTAGGGAAATAATTTGGACATTATTCTAGAAACCAAATCATGATAATCATGATAATAAATCAGTTCAGTTTTGACTTAGTTGTCGTACTAGTAAAAATTGGTACCATGGCTAGGATTTTAATATGAATTTCGAGTCAGAGTCAGAGTCATCTCTCCAACTTAAAATGTAGTTTTGATATAGAGATCAAAGCCTAGTTTCTTATAAATCTAATCATATTCAAGAAAGTTATGCTTAAAATATTTTCAAAGTAGCAACTAAATTATAACTTTAAAGCGAAAACAACTGCATTCTTTCTTCAAAGTACAACTCAAAAGAAAGATTAAAAACTTAAATAAAAGAAAAATATGGAAATAGTGGAAGAACCCCAAATTGTTATAAGTTTTACTTATATTTTTTTTGAACACAATAAATTTTACTTATATTTCTTTTGAACACACTATTGAATTAGTATTATTTCCAGTTTACAACCCTAAATCTTCGAAGCGGCAAATGGAAATTGTGACGAAGGTGTGTGTGTGTGTGTGGGGGAGGGGGGAAGTGGCATGAGGTAAGCGTAAGTTGCAACTTCCTGAATTTGAAACGAAAATGACACATAAATAAAGGTAGAAAGTGGCTCACAGATATATATATATATATATATATATATAGAAAAGCATTGAACGAATTTGACAGCAAACAAAGAAAAACCCAAAAAAAAAGTAAGCATTGTAAAATTTATTGCAGTTTTCCGCTGCCGCACAATCCTTTGTCGTGTGTCCGTCCCCAGACCCAGACCCCAAAGCCAACAAATAAAATAAACCGGCCGCAGTTGCCTGACCCAAGCCACAGGCACAGACCCAGAGCCAAAGCCAGAGCCAAAGCCAGAGCCAGAGTCGAATCCAGAGCCAAAGTCAGAGCCACTTGCGTCAGACGGGCCACAATGAAAACTCTTTCAAATGGCGGCGAAAACAAAACGAAAACCTGAAACGCGTTCCACACACACACACACAAAAGCACACACACACACACACACACACACACGCACACACACACACACGCCATATGCACTTATAAAGAAAAATAAATACATTTTTCACGAATTAACGTGCTCAGTGAAGCCAAACGGCAAAAGGTTTTTATAATTGATTTCCACCGATTGCAGTGCCAAAGAAAATCAACAAAAACAACAATTGCAACAACAACAACAACAGCAACAACAACAACGATAACATTTCAAGCAAAATTGTAAGCTAAACTAACAAAATTTCAAAGTTGAAGAGTTCGACTGGAAGTTACCCAGTTGGCTGCCTATGGCTATATAACAGCTATATAAAATATTGTATTTACTATTATTATTATTATTAACCAACTTTAAAGTACACTTTAAAAATACTTATTTGTTCCATAAAATAATATATATAATAAATAAATTTATATAGTTGATCCATAATACATAAAAAATGGAAAGATTAAATGTTAATTGCATGCAACAAATGTTTGACCATTTTGCATTTAAATATCCCCAGAAATCTTATAAATATTTCTTATTTTTTAAATGATATACATAATTTTAAATTTAATATTGCATTTAATTTAATTCAAATTTTTGTTTACTTTTTGTATTTTTACAAAAATAAATAAATAAATTGTATCTTTTAATTGTTGTCGTAAATCGATCAAATGAAATAAACTTGAACTGCTTATATTGCAAATAAATCTTATAGATCTTATAGATAGATATATATTCGCCTCTGTTGTTGTCGCTGATCAAGCATATATATATATACGCATTATGTTGCCTGCCCGTTACATGCTTTTGCACAACTCCAATATACCCTTTTTAGCCATTTTGAATGCGTTTAGGGTATTCCAAAAATATTTTTATAACTGCAGCCGGAACTAAATTGCATGGATGGATGCACAGTGCCGAAATAAGAGCAGCAAACTGGACGAAATTGCATTTTGGTTGCTTTAAATGCACTACATTGTTGGTCTTAAATCATTCACTAGATATATGTATAGATAGATATGGTAAACATATACATAAATAATGCTAGCATCTGCTGTTTCTGTCGGGGTTTGCGTAGTACAAGTTTCTCTTGTCCGGCATCAGAATAATAATAATATAGTTTATATTACTATTGATCAAATAGCTTTAATAGTTTTTTTCTTTTTTTAGTATACATATCACATGGCTTACAAATAAAACCACGTCTATAAAACCAATGGTAAATTTTTTATGTACGCTGATTTGGAATTAGAAGTGCAAGTCGGTTACCTGCCAGTTTTATTTGGCAGCAGGACTATTAACTTGTTTACACACCCCAACTAAATGCATATACTGCCCATTTACCTCAACGGATCTGCCATAATCGTAACTCCCGCACACACACACACACACACAC
This sequence comes from Drosophila anomalipes, assembly GCA_035041615.1. Lineage (NCBI taxonomy): Eukaryota > Metazoa > Arthropoda > Insecta > Diptera > Drosophilidae > Drosophila > Drosophila anomalipes. The sequence continues at coordinate 10,566,200 of JAWNKZ010000166.1, forward strand.
ACACACACACAACCACACACCCAACGCAGAGCACTTAAAAAAGGTTAAAAATCGACCATAAACAACGACCCAAAAAACAGCATAAAGAAAACAGAAAGAGGAAAAAAAAAAAAACGAAACACACAAAAAATAAAAAGGAAAAGAGTAAAAAAGTACGACCATCAACACGATCATCAACGAGAACCATAAATAAGACTTAAATGGCATGAAAAAGGCAACACAACAGCAACAACAAACAACAACAACAACAACAGCAACAACAACAACGACTGCAATCAAAACGCATGCTGTGGCAGCAACAACAACAACAACAACAGCAACAACAACAGCAACGACAATAGTCGCAAGAGCAACCAAGTCAAGTTTGTGGTTGGCAAACAAAAACAACCAAACAGATGAAGAAAAAGTAGCAAAAAAAAAGAGGTAAAAACCAAAAAAAAAAAAAGCAACAACAAAAAAGGCCAACAACAACAAGCCCAAAAACCAGCCCAAAGCAACAAAGTTGCAACGACAACAACAACAACAACAACGACAGCCGCACCTTTAAACAGACGAACAGATCTCAGCATCTGTGTGCCACTCTGCGTGTGTGTGTGTGCCTCTGTGTGTGTGTGTGTGTGTGTGTGTGTGTGTGTGTTATATCTCCCATTTAATATATGTATGTGTATGTGTGTGTGTGTATTGATGTGTGCATGCCACTTGCCTGCAAAGCGCTGGCCATGTTGTTGTTGCAACCTGCAACCGCAGCGCCGATCAAGCGATCCTCAAGAGACACCCAACGAATCGAGAAAATAACAAGTATGAGTGCTGTAGTCGAGTGCGCTCGACTACGATATACCCTGCAAACAGCTGTTAAATATATTCTACATTTTATTGGCATATTTCCCTTTTTTCCCGTTTTGCAAATGTGAGCAGATCTGCAGATGGACAGATGGCGACAAACACGTGTATATACATACCTATATACACATATACATACAAAATCAAGAATATATATACTTTATAAGGTCGGAGATGCTTCCTTCTGCCTGTTACATACATTTGCACAAACCAGCATACCCTCTTTATCCATTTTGAATGGGTTCAGGGTATAAAAATAAATAACAAACGAAAAAGAAAAACCAAAATCAAAATCAAACCCAAAGCTAACCCAACAAAATATCAAAAGCGACGCGTGTTGCTTCATTTCATATCTTTGACTCGATCTCTTCGAGCAGCAGCCTGCCCAGCTAAAGTCCAAATCCAAATCCCAGATCCAAATCCAAAAATTTGTACTGCGATTTTCAGCTCGACTTCGAGTTGTGGAAGGCGGTTTTAATTGGGTGTGGCAACTGAACTCAGCAATTGTATTAGCCCCAAAGCTGCTTGATTCTTCTTTCAGTCAGAAGTTGGTTTATATAGTATATATATATTCTTTATATGAGTAACTATTTCTCTGAGTTACTAAAAGATAATAAATATAAACAGATGATTTGATGTCTTTTATCAAACTATTATAAATATATTTTGATTTAATAAAAACTTACATAATTTTTGTAAGCCGATTTCTGATATTCATAATATTCATAAGCAATATGGAGCCGACTAATTTATTATTTTTTCTTATATTAAATTAATACCCAATTCAGAATGTTTCTCCACCGATTTCTGATATTCAGAATTCACCAATTTTAGATGAGTTGCCATAAAAGCAATAACTAAATAAGCAATTTATAGCCGATTTAGTTATTGACAAATTCTCGCTTTGAACACAAATAAATCTTGGCTACATTCGCCTCGCCTGACACTTGCCCCCAAATGAAACGATGCTCAGCGCCCCAAGTCAAGTAAATAAATGAAAAAAAAATAAAAAAAATAAGGGGATAAAATAAGAAAGAAAAAAAAAACGCAACAAGAAGAAATATCTGGCAAAGCTGGTAGACAATACTTGAATACTTGTTTGTTAGCTGGACTTAGAGATTGCTGTAGACATAAATCTCGAGAGCAACAGACAGGCCAGATCAGCAGTGGCAGGGGCGGTGCTGAGGGGGCGAACCGGGGGCACAGAAGATACAATAATAACAACAACAACAACAGCAACAACAAAAAGAACCCACGGGTAAAAACCATAAATCTAAACTTCTATCAAAAAAATAAAAAACCTAATTTTTAAGCTGACCAAAAAATGATGACCATTTCAGTTGAGTATAGCAGCTCTGAAGATCTGTTTAGATACACAAACTTAACATAATATTTGTGAATGATTTGTAAAGTAACCTAAAATTCTATCTAGATCGCCATAAACTTATTATATCATCATGTTTCCATTTTTTTCTTTTTAAGTAATTTTTTTTTCTCAGCTTGAAATTCAAGATCAAATTTCGATTGTTTTTGTGGCTAGTTTTTTGTGTCTATTTTTTTTTGCTTTTTTCTTTTTTATTTTTGTTAACTCTTTGGATGTAATTGTTGTCTGCGTCAGTCTGTCACTCAATAAATGTGTTCATTTGGTTATGGGGTTGCCAGGGACAGAGGCAGAAACCCGAAAACGCCACAACGTCTCTCAAGTCTCCTGTTGAAGTTCTAAAGTAATTGCGTATAACTTGAAGTACAATCGCAATACATTAAAATCTAATTGACAGATGAACTGGCAGTCGGAGCCAACAAAAGACAGGGCGTCGACGGGGGGGTGGGCGAGGGGGTGTGGCAGGCAGCAAACTCTGTTTCGCATTTGTAGCATGTTATAGGAATTATTATGAGCACATGTGTGTACAGTATATACTATATATATATACTATATATATTATGTCACACACACATGGAGTGTGCGAAATTACGTAAGCACTTGTCGGGGGAATGATACCCTATGATCACAGTCAGGACGAGGTAGTACTGCTTATTATTATACAAATTGTAATAATACAAATATTAAGCAATAAAAATATCCCTAAAAATTATAACAATATTTTGATTTGTAGATATAATTTCTAAACATAAATAAATAAATTCTAAAACATAATCCTTTAATTACATAAAACCTGTATCTAGATTAATCTTTTAAGTATGTCTAAAAGTTTTCTAAAGTTTAGAAAAATGTACTCTAGAATTTAGAAAAAAATAATACAAATATTGAGAAATAATTTCTAAATATAATTCGTTAAATTAGAAAACTTTTTTTCTAGTTTTCAGAAATATAAAAAAAAAACTTTTAAGTCTTAAAGCTTTCTACATTTTAGAAAAATATACTCTACAATTAAGAAAGTAAAACACAACTTTCCGTTTTAGAAATATATGTTCTGATTAAGAAGATGATATAACTAGTTTTTTTTAATAAATTCCTACAGGGCATTTTGAGGTCTTGAGCCCCAGCGATATTGTGTTTAATCGAATGATGATCAACTTTCATATCCAAGTCTATGGCTAGATTGTTAACTGATGCTGACCTGAGATGGGATACATGCTCAAATAACGTGGCCGTAACTGAGACTGGAGATTCGTCAAGCTGCCTGAAATTGGCTAATGGCTAAACTTTCAGCTGGGCCACATCCATCTCGTTGCTTTTATGACAATGGCAACGTATCAAATTTTCGGCCAGCCAGCCGCCAGCTAACAGCTCCTGTGGCCCACTTGGTCAAGAGGGGGCGGGGTGGATTGGGGAGTCGCCACTGGCAAAAGGCAGCAAAATTTATGTGCGCTGCGCGCAAGGCAAAAGTTAATTAAACTTGAAAATAATAAAAGCAAAGGCAAATGCCAAAAAACACAAAGTGGAGAGAAATAATAAAACACAGATATACACACACACACACACACACACACACACACACACACACACACACACACACACACACACACACACGCACACACTAGCACACACAGAGAGTGTATAAGGCCCGCGGGCTATCAAATGCTGGGCAGGCACATCAAATGCTGGGCATTTACTTGGAACATGGGCATGGCCCATCATTAGCATATCGCCCTCGGCGCGAAAAAGGGTTGCAATGCGAAAGTTAATCGCCAGCTGATGCCGATGACACGATGACAGTGGAATGAGTTAACCAGGATGACAACGAGATGTAAATGCGGCCAGGACATTGGCAATTGGTCTGGGGTACGTTTTTGTGACAATGACTGCGTTGATATTGACATTGACCCAGCAGTTGGGTTCTGTTGGGTCTGTGTACAATCCCGGCTCTCATTCTCGGGCATTATCTGCAATCGCGGCCTGCAATAAAAGTGTCCAATAATTAAAACTGGCAATGGCAGCACTGCAAACTCCACAGATAGATCTACACTGCAACACAAATCCGCTGTGCCACATATCATTCACACTTGAGCTATGGAAAAGTATATGGCAAGGCTTAGGTATGCAATATGATCGGATATTAAGAATCTGGAAATGCTATAAGAACTTATTTTTGGGCGTAATAAAATTAAGAAAAATATTTTACAAGGATTGAAGAAAGTCTTAGAAATTGCAGTTAAAGTTTTAATAATAATAATAATAATATATTAAGTAAAACTAAAAAATTCTATCTTTTCTAATCTATAAATAAATGTAAATTTAATGCTGGTTCTAATAGAAAATATACATTTTTCTTGGCGCATGTTTACTAAATCAAAATTATATATTAAATCAAGGATGCTTATTTTTAGTTCTCTATCAAGTCTAATATCATTCCCTATAAAAATATCAATTCTAATATAATAGGAATTCAGTACTTTTAGGACTGTTAAATATCTGTTGCATAAAAATACGTTTATAACAGATTTAAAATCATAAATACATGTCTATAAATAGTACTCACAAGCCTAAATTCTTTCTCTTTTTTGAAGTATTATCATCATGTTACCATTCAATTTGGAAGATCATTATTTTGTGTGAAATAAATCAGAGCTTTAGCTCTTAAGCCGCTTGGTTCGTCCAATTTTCATTCACTTTCAAATGCAGACTGACCCCTTTTATAGCTCTTTTTTTTTTGGTTGGGTTGACCAAAAATACAACGAAAAAAAAAAAGAGAAGGAAAAAAAAATTAGACGCAACGAAAAAAAATTGATATAAAAATTTATCACATTTTGTTGGCCTGCTGGTTTATTTTTTTTTATTTTGTATTTTGTATTTTCCGGTAGGTTTGTTTAATTTCTGCAGGTCTGCGTACGTATTCAGCAAATAACCGTAAAAATCTTTGCCGTATACGGTCGTAAAAAGGATTTTATTTTAATTACATGCGAGTTGCTTCTTTTTTTTTTCTTTTTTTTTGTATTTACTTTTATACCACGGATTTTCATCCAGTTGCTGATGACAATAAGTCGGTGGTAGATCTGTGAAGAAGGGGTGGACTCACTCCAGGACCAGTCTTGAATCCCGCTGCCCCCCTGTCTGTTGACTTTTATAATTAAGGCCTTTGTGTGAGCGCATTTCCAGCTGATGAAACACCATAGAGCCGAACCGGCTTTACCTGAGAAATCGTCATGGATCGCAGACGGAACAGACGAAAAAAAAAAAAAAAACCATAAAAAAATGCAAAGCGTAGAAGCGCCGAGAAGCGCCGAGAAGCGTCGAGAAGCGCTCATAAAAAGGATTAATTGTGCGCAATTGAAGAAAATATATAACGGTAACGTTTTCTTTTTGTTTTTGTTTTTTATTTTTTTTGGTTTTGCATGGAAAAAGTTTACCTTCTGCTGCTGCTCAATCCCAAGAATCCTTAAAATTGAATTATGCAAAATCATTTAAATGCGTCGCACGAAAAGTTCTGTTTTTGGGGCCAAACAACATTTCTTGGCGACTTAACCACTTGGCATGTGTCTAAGGATCTTAATGTTATTGTTATTCCTCTTGTTGTTTCAGTTGTTGCTGTTGCTGTTGCTATTGTTGTTGTTTGCTATTGTTGTTGTAGTTGTTGTTGTTGTTGTTTTGGGAACAGCTTAAGTTCATAATGCTCATATACATTGCTCCTCGGGGTGTTCATGTGGGTTCAGCCGAAGGATTCTAATGGGTGCCACAGCAGTGGCAGTAACTCCCACTCCCCCAACCCCCTTCCTCTTCCCCTTCCCCTTCCCTTTTCTACTCCACACAATTGCCATGACAGCATTGTGAGCTACCCCTACCCAGCCAACCACCTCATTTCGCCTACTATTTCCACATGCGTTCTTGGGTTAATTGCTCAAGTTCAAAATTAAAATATTTATTACAATGAAAAACTTTGGCACTTTGACGACGCCACCAAGACGACGACTAAGACCAGAACGACCAGGACAGAGATGATGAGCATGACAGAGACACGACTTGCGGGGGGGCGGAGGGCGGAGAGGGTGAACAACGTGTATGAATACCAGAACAAAGAGCATATTACGTGTAATTTGCAAGTGCCTCTCAAGCTGCCTGCTCTGCTCTCCTACACATATAGTAAGCAAGTGGTTCCAAGTTGCTATTGTTGTTGTTGTTGTTGTTGTTGTCAGCAACTTTTGCTTGTTTTGGGCTCCCCACAGACACACACACACACACTCAAAGTTGAATTCCCAGTAGTACTACAAGTTGTGCTTATTGGCCAGCTTAGCCAGACTGAACAAATAGCTAGACAAACAAATTACTTGGCTAATCCTTCAAAGCACTTGCAACATCAAAATATAATCCAAGCTAAGCTTCGCTCACGAAACTCTAAATTATCTTTCTCTCAATTTTACCATATACACAAATACTACACTGAACAACAAAAGTGAGCGTTGCCAGTTATTGGAAGTTAACAGTTTGGTTAATTAAATTATTCGATTCTTACTTTGCTTAAAAAAGAAAAATACTGCTTGCTGGCAAATTAAGCTAAACTGAAGGTGAATGAAAAACATAATTGAGTAGCTCAATTTTTATTTACTTATTTAAGAACAATCAAAATTCTTCAATACGAAAAACTAACCTCAAAATATGCTTTCAATTGAGGAATATATATTTCAAAGGGGAATATATATTTGTACAATCTACAGTTCTGCATTAACACTCAAGATAATATCAACTTGGAGCATTAAAAATAACAAGTTAATTTAACTCACATTTTGTTGCATCGTTTAGCTAACAAAGTGGTTTCAAGTTAGGCAACATTTCGAAGTCAAATTGTGTAGAGAAATTCACTTTAGGCATTTGCAACAACATCAACACAATTTTGTCGAAAAGTTTTTCAACAACATTTGATCAATTTGAGAGCAGCGTAGCAGGAAAACATTATCTAGGGACACATATGCACGGCAAGAGGTAGGGTTAGAACAGGTGCTGCCCGAGGGGCATGTTGCAACGAGCTCCCTTCAATCTGCCGTGAAGATAACAAGAAAAGAGAAAAAAAAAGGAGAAAAAAAATAAATATAAAAAGAAAAACTTGTTTGCCAAAGCCTTAACGTAAAATGTAACGGGGCGGCGCTTTTCATCATCTTTTGCCGTTTCCCCCCCCCCCCCCCCCACCCCCCATTTTCTTTTGGGGTGTATTACAAATTTTAAACGCATGAATAGTCAGTCAGTTAGAATCCCCCGGGGCCGTTGTGTGGGTCGTGTGGCACACAAGTTTATCTACCAGATACAGCTGGGTGGCAGCAGGCACTCAATGAGCAAATGCCAGTCGGAGAATGAGAATTAGCGAGTTGAGTTGTGGCCCAAAAGCGGATGGCCAAGCATATCCGTTGGCAGATGTTTTTCACACACCATCCAGTTGGACTTGTATACCCTGTACAAAGATTCTCAAAGGGGGTACTTTCAGTTCACACAAAGAAGCAGCTTTATAAACTAAAACTAGAAATTTAGTCTGCAAACCAATTTAAGAATCAATTGACTTAAAAAATTTACAGGCTTGCTAAAATTCAGTTTCCTTTTCAAACTATATAATTTTAGACATTATTTTTCCTTCGAAATCGTTTGCCATCTATTATACCATCTATGCCATCTATAACAATTTAAAATGATTAAGCTTAACTCAAGCAAAAGTTATATTTTTTAGAGCTAAACTTAGAAATCTGATTCATCCAATCTGTGGCACAATTTAAATATCAACTACTTGGATAACTAATAGCGGGCTTCTTAAAATATAGTTTACTTTTCAAACTATACATTTTAAGACAATCAACTTTCCTCAAAAATTGTGTAAAGCAATTTAAAAATTAATTAATTAATGAAATATTCTTGAAATCCAAATCCAAATCCAACTTTTCCTACTATAAATTTGCAGTTAATTTTCCTACATAAAAAATAGTTTACTTTCTCCAATATACTGTGACAAACATTGGAATGTGTTTTATTTTTCAGTATTAAACAAAACATTTTCTGATCAAAATGTTGCATTTAAACTAGCCCACAAACTGTGCGTCTTTAAAAGGGTATTTGTGAGTCGGAAGGATTCAGATTTTCGTTGCTCAGAGACAAAAACAATGGCAACAGCAACAAACTGAATGAGCAAGTGTTGCGGAAATGATTTGGTGCTCTCAGCAACGAGAAGGGTTCACATCCTTGCCAACATCCTCCCAGACAACCAACAACCAACAACCGACTCCCGACTCAGTTGCCACACGTTTTGGTTGCATGATTGAAAAGTGTTTTGCTATAAATTCAACTTTTCTATTATCTTTATCTTATAAGCGACACGCGCTGCGAGCAACGAGCAGCGGGCGTTGTGGGCGTGGCCCAGCAACAACAACAACAAGCAACAAACAACAAACAAAACTAAAAAAAAGGAAAAAAAAACACATTTAGCTGCAACGTCCATTTCAGATTTTAGCTGGCAGCGCTGCATGTGCAGGAGTTGCCTTCAAATTGAAGCTGCAACTGAAGTTGGAACTGAAGCTTGGCACTAATGTTGTAGCTGGATCTGGAGTTGAATGTGCTGTCAGCCAGCCGCTTTCATAATTGCTTCCTCTTGCCGCTGTGGCAGGAAACACAGTGGGCCAAGTGGGTGCTGTGGTGCTGTGGTTAGTAAGCTCAAAGCACTGTTGAGAGTGCCACAACATTTGAAGATGTTCAACGCATACACCTGAAAAAATTACTGATTGCATATTGTTAAGTAATGCAGCTTTCTATTTTTTTTAATAAAGAAAACCCGACTATGAAGTTTGACGTCCAGTAATATCCATCCACAATAGTTGAAAACGGATTTGGTCACTCTATCTTTAAGATTGTGGGAGATATGCGTATTTATCGATTTACAATATCGGCATTGTCGATTATCGGTGCAGATGTGGATGTGGCTATACAAATTTGTTATCGGTTCTTAAAGGCAGCTAACAATAACATACCTGCCAAATTTTACGGCTCTAACTCGATAACTGTGTAGGGGGGCAGCGTAGGTGGGCGTGGCATATGGCGGCATTTGAAGGATATCACCAACAACCTACCAAACCAAATTTGGTGACTGTAGCTTCAAAATTGTCGGAGATATGTGGCTTCATCGATTTGCAATTATCGATTTTATCGATTTATCGGGCGGGCAATTAAATAATCATTAAAGCACGTTTAAATTTGGGCACTCTTAGTCTCAAATTGTGGGAGATATAGAAATGGCCACGAAATTCCAAGTTTGCTAATTATAGCAATAAAACTGTTGGAAATATGTTGATTTATCGAACTGCATTGATCGATATTATCGATAAAAGCCCAGCTTCGAATTTACAGCTTTGAGTGTGTGTTGATAGAGTAGAAAAAACGTTCAGGCGGATGGACAGCCGGATATTGTAGAAAACCAACACATATCTTCTTATTCGATATCTCTTCGGTATCAGAGTATATATATATATACATATGTATATATAGCTTGTGCCTTATATAATTGTACTCACATTTATGCATATTCTTCGCTTCGTCGCATCGGTTTGAGAGCTGAATGCATACTGACCCACTACTCTCACTGATATATATAAATATATATCGGAATACTGGAAAATGAGCGCAAATTCTCTCTGGGCTCTTATGTGGATTCAAGGTTTCTGTTTTTGTGTAAGTGTTGTAGACTTGGTGACTCAGCACTTCATGTAAGACGACACTATATACATAAGCCGATTTGCATATATTATGCTATATGAGATTACAGCTTAAGTCTGTAAAACCTTAAAAATATTGTCTGAAAACCATTTAGAATGCGGAGAGAGTGGAGAGAGTTGCAGATAACCTGAAACCAGCTGCTAAATATATTAATTCTTTAAAACCAAACCAGGGAGGGAGTCATGCAAGCTATATAAATTTTCTATTATTTGTACAGATCCAGTTATATGTGTATATATATTTATTCAATATGAACGAACTTAAAAGCAGAAAGACGGACAGATGGGCAGGAGTATAATGAAAGTAACTTGATCTACAGAAAGTATACAAACCTTATACTCCAAATATGAAGTCTCTAGATCTTGTAGTCTCGTAGATCGAGCAGAAGAGCATGGATCAAGAATATATATGCTTTATGGAATCGAGCAGGCTTCTTTCATACTTTTGCCCACAACTTCATTAAGGCTTTTTTAAATTTTCAACGGATGACAAATGCTAAAAATATTTAAATTAAGCATGTGTGACTCGGATGTAAGTACAAATTTTTTTGCAGTGCAGCAGCTTTCTTCTTCTTCCGGTTCGTGACTACTTCAGCTACTTTTTGCACTCGTGCGTTGCCATTCTGGTCGTCATCATCAAACTCGTGCACAGCCGCCGATGCTCGGCCATCAGCGTCGCTCGTCATTATCGAGCGAGCGAGCGAGAGAGACAGAGACAGAGAGAGAGAGAAAGGGAGAGAGAGGGAGAGAGAGAGAGAGAGAGAGAGAGCAGGCGAGTGAAATTTTTGCTGTCATTACTTTTTATGACCCAGCAGCATGATGCAGTTGCCGCATGTGGCAGGAGTGGGTGGCTAAGAGTGAGACTCACTGGCACTTAAAGTATAATTTCAGGGTAAATCATCAGGCAGCAGCAAAGATAAAGAGAGAGAGAGAGAGGGGGGAGAGAGAGGGGGCTAGTGGGAGAGAGAAAGGAAGCTTGTTCAAGTAAAACATCAAAGTGAATGATGGCACTCCGTCAACCCCGTCAGCTCAGCAAACTGAGAGACCAAATGACTGGTAATCCCCACCCGCTGCCCCCTTAGTCTATCCTTGTACTCATTACCCCCCTTCTTACCCCCTCCCCCATTTGGTCTTAAGCCACAAACTCAGCTGGCAGTTGTTGAAAATTAAAAACGCATTTTTTGCGTCTTTCCTGCTTTTATATTTAATTTACTCATTTTTTTGTATTTTTTTTTGTTGGTTTTTTTTTCTGTGTGACAACTTCACTTAGGTACGTGTGGAAGCATTCACTGCCCCGTGCCCCCTTGCTGCCTGTTTGTTTTTTTTTTTTGTGGCAACTTGTCAGCCCTTTTATTGCGTAATTGATTTGGCAACCGAGAAACCACCAGCGGCCTTCTTCCCAATCCGTTTAAAGTCGTTGGTTAATTAAATCAAAGGGCAAAATAAAATGGAACGCATATCTGTCATCCTTAATTTTTGGCTATTTTCATAAGCTGAACCCATTCAAAATGGCTAAAACTGGAGATGCTGAAGAAAAAAAGAAAGAAATATCTAGAAAGAAAATTGAATATAAATTATGACTGCAAATTATTAATTAAAATGAAAAAATAAAAACTAAAAATCGAACTAAAACTGTTTCAAATACCCTCGCTGCTTCTATTTTTACAAGTAATTCTTTTTTCTATTATTTTTTTTTTAATCAGAAATTAGGCTTCACACGCAAATTGGCTGGTTCGGGGCGGTTCGGAGCGGTTCGGTTCGGTTTGTTTCATGTGACTTTTAAATTAAAACAAACAGCGACAAAGTTTGAACAACTTCGTGTCCAAAAAGTTGCCACTTTTGGACACATTGTTATATTTTTTATTCCCCAGCGTGAGTGGCAGGTGCCGCAAAAAACAAAAACAAAAAAATATATGTAACAAAAAAATGGACAAAAAAAAAGTGTTTAATCCATTTTTAATTATTTTCACATTTGTGACACGAGCCAAATGTAACCAAGCCAAAAAATAATAAATTACTTTAGCACTTGACGCTGTCGGCTTTTACACTGTTCAAAAAGATGTCAAAGGTTGTGCATGTTATTTATTATTTAAATATTGAAAAGCTTCCACATACATACATAAATCATCAGCTATATACGACTATCAGGGGTATACCCTGTAGTATTTTAGAGTGATAAGTTAATGGTGCCTGCTCTGCTGTATAAATAATTAAAACATATTTTTGTTATTCAAATATATAACATATTTTATATCTTTAGCGCGATTGCGATTTTTAAAGTGGTCCCGATTATATATCTCTGTAATATTTTTAGTATATTCTATGACCCATTTATAATGCTGTCATGGTTCACAAACATGAAAAGCAGTCAAGAAATATATGCAAATTGAAATTTTTGCTCAAGCCTTTGTGCGACTCTTTTATCCGATTAGAGTAGTTCAAGTTGTTTGTTGTTTTTTTTTTTGTTTTTGGGGGGGATTCGAACTTTTTATGCTCGGCATATCAATAAAAGCAGCCAAATAGGGGTAGGGGTTTGTAGTGGGTGGTGTAGTGGGTGGTTTAGTGGGTGGTTTACTGGGTGGTTTAGTGGGGATTAGCCGGGGTCTTTGGCTGCCTTCTGAGTTCAACGCCATTTTGTTTGCCATTGCCCAATCAGGCGCCCACACAACTAACTGCCACTCAATTCCACTCCTGCCACGCCCCCTACTTCTACACACACACACACAACCACTATACACACACACACACACACACACACACACAAAAGCGCGAACATTCCACTCGACGTCTCTAATTAGTAGAATTTAATCTTCACACTATGGCAACGTCAAAGCAACCAAGCATGCCCCCTCCACCCGCCCCCGCACCCGCCCCCCATTTGCTCATTATGAAAAATTTCAAATTAAAAAGGGGGCAAGAGGCATGGTTGGCGGGGGGAGGGGAGGCGTTGCAGGGATAGATAGGGGCTGCTTGCCAAGTAAAAGTTTCTCACAAGAAGCGACACCAGGATTTGCATAACTGCCACAACACGAACATGGAACGAGGCCAGCTGTGTGTGTGTGTGTGTGCTAGTGTGTGTGTGTGTGTGTGCTAGTGTGTGTGTGTGTGTGTATTAGTGTGCGTGTATCACACATCATGATTACATAATTTAGCTATTAAAAGCAGCGAGGAGCTGCTGAGGTTCGCGGCTTATTTATGCCTCAACACGCCATCTGGCGCTGCTTCAAAGGATGCTGCTGCTGCTGCTGCTGCTGCTGTTGCTGTTGCTGCGAACTCAAAGGATTTCTGTGTGGATGCGGATGGATGTGGTGGATTCGGTTGATACGGTGGCATCGTTGAATTCCAGTTGAATGGCCCACACATGTGCACTTGATTTACTCATTAGCGCTTCTTTTCTCTTCATAATAGACGCTTACAAGTGCTGTCAAGAAACTGGCATTAAACCCGCAATCCAAATAACTCAACCCAGCCCAATGCACGACTCACACCCATTTTGCCTTCCGTTTTTCATGCTTACTTTGTGACGTGGCCTAGGCGTATAAGCTGCTTAGCTGTATCCTTTATGAAAATGTAATTGTGCACGCATATAGACACACACATGTGTGTGTGTGTGTGTGTGTGTGTCCTTTGGGTGTGTTTTTGTATTCCAGCCTAAACCCTAATAATCCCCACTATTTGCAAAAAAAAAAACAAAAATAATGAATGAGTATCTGTGTAAAAATAAACTCTCTCTTGCACTTCCGTCAGTAGTCATGACATTTTTTACCTTTCACTTCTTCCGGCTCAGCTTCAATTTGAAACTGCTTCTTATCTTATTGTGGGCGCTGTGCCTGACTTCATCGCCCGATAAGAATATCGTCAGCGGCATGTGGCCCGTGTCCCAGTTCCCATTAAATGCAACAATCTTCCTTCTCTACTGCCATTCAAAGCTCATTTAACTCATATTTAATATAAATAGATACAGCTTCTATATAAATATTAGTTCGGCTCTCTTTGCATGCCCAGAATTTAATAATTTAATATACCCTTTGCAGTGGGCAGTTTTAACTTGTTCTGAAAAAAAAGGCATTTGAAATCAATATATATAATCCTGAACATAAACTTTCTATGATTTTTTTCCCCTTATTAGTAAAACCTTCTATTAAATGTTGGAGCATTTTTTATTTTATTTAATCTAAATTTAAAATTTTAATTTTACATAACTTAAATTGTAACTTTAATTTTAGTTTGTGATTTTAAGATAATATTAAATAAATTATTGTAAATTTACATATATATAATATTCTAGATTTGTTAAATATTTGATATATTTATTATATATTATTATTATTATTAACTTGAGAACTTTTCCATGGAAAAATCGATTGATATTAAATTATTTTAAATATGAAGCTTACTTTAGAGCTAACAACAGGGTATGCCCTAGTCGAGCTCAGCTGACACTAACTGTTTGCAGCATTTAAATTCAAACGAATCTCTCTTTCAGACACATAATGACATATACAAATGCAGTTATTTATTTTTATTATATTGCAAAAATCTCTTTAAACCATTTTTATTTATTTTCCATTTTCATTTTGAGGCAACTGTTAATCTGCTTTGTTGTGCCGAATCATCTCGGCTGGCAATAGGAACCACATTTGGTGTCCACACACCAACAAATGAAATTAATTTCCTTACTACCCCCACTTGCCCCGCACCCCATTGCTGCCCCAAACTCGCTCGTCGCTGTAGACACGCCTTCAACAGATTAAAGTGAGTACGAAAATCTCGTAATATTTTTCATGCATGTCATCCCACTGTACAATGAAATGTGTGTGTGTGTGTGTGTGTGTGTGTGTGTGTGTGTGTGTGTGTGTGTTGATAAGATCGCACAACCAGGATGGTGTTTGTGTGTTTGTGTGTGGGGGGAAGGGGTGTGGAGGGGGGGTGACGGGTGTTAAACAGAGAATGGGCCGCACATTGGCGACGTTAACGTTAACGTTTGCCAGATAAGAGATTTTGTTATTCATAATTCAGACGCGGTGCGTTTTTCACCAACAACAACAACAACAACAACGACGACAACGAAAAACGTTGGAAAATTGCTCAATTTTCCGTGGAAAAGCGAGAGAAATTTATGCTAATTTGCAGCAACTATCACTATTTAACATCAGCCAACAACAACTTAACAAAGGCGCCCCCCTCCCCCCCACTCCCCCTCCCTCCTCCACACACACACACAAACACAGCTCCCCTCTCAGACTCGCTCGCTCTTCTCCACCAAGTTGGGCAGCATATAATAACGTCAGCGTCAGCGTAACGAAGTAACCTAATTAATTTGTGGCACTCATTAGCAACAATTGAAAATGCCACAACCAAAAGCAGCAACAACAACAACAGCAACAACAACAACAACACACACAAACACCCCATCGTCAGTCGTCGGGCGCGTCAACTTAGCCAGAAGTTGGAAAGCTTGTAGCGAATGTGGATTATTGGGCCCCCTCCACCTCGCCCCTACCCAATCCTCGTACTTCCGCCTCAGTCAATCCAACACTCCCGGAAAAGAAAAAAAAAAACAGAAAAAAATAAAGTATTAATTGGGTGGGAGGCAAAACTTTGTTGTTACTGAAATATTCTTGAGCAACCCAACCAACTAATTAAATACTCTACATTCACAGGCAGAAGAGCAACATTATTTAAGCTAGTGAAATAAGAAAATAAAAATGTAAATAAAATAAAAATATAAATAAAATTAAAATATAAATAAAATAAAAATATATGTAATATAGTATAAATATTACAAGTAATATATTATTATAATAATTAATGTTAGTATTATATTACACATAACTTATTTATATATTATTTAAATTCATATTATTTTAAACTGTATAAATATTATTATCAAATGTATAAATTTTTCTGTTTCCACAATAGCTATTTAGACAAGGAATATAGTTTATAGTATATCTATATATACATCTAGCAAAAAATTTAAATTTAATTTAAATTATTTACAATGCAAAGCACATTTTTAGCTTCAATTGCAGCTGAGACGGTATTATTTTCACTATTGTAATTATTTAAACCAGCAGTTTAATTATTAATTTACTGATTTTTACCATTAAATTAAATTCGTTTAAATTTATATTTAATATATAAATATTTAATATATTACTTCAAGTCCAGTTTCAATTTTCAACCATAGTTTATTGATTTATTTATTTCTTTAATGTCAACTAACGTCAGCCGACACAAAAAATACAAAAAGTAAAAAAATTGAATTAAATTAAATTTAAAATACAATTTAAAATTAAGTATATATAATTTATAAAATGAGAAATATTTGTATGTTAACTTAAATGAAAGCATTTTCACAAAAGCAATTTAAGTTTTAATTAAAGTTTCTTTATTTGGCATTGACTATTTCGTTTAGAAGCGTTTGATTGGATTAAAAGTGATATATTGGATTTTTAATGTTTCAATTACGGCGATAATTAATAATTTGTTTTCATCAAGAAGTGCCACGCACAAAATCCGATAATTAAGAGACTTCCGTTCAGCATTAAAGTGCCTGATCTACAATAAACACATCCATTAAGATGAATGTCCAAATGAACAGCGACAAATTGCACAAAAGACAAGACAAACTCGGGAAAAAATCATTAATGAGACGTCAATCAATCAATTTGCAGTAATGGAAATATATACATATATACTATATATATATATATATAGATAGATATTGTGTTACACTGCCTGTGATCCCATGGTTAATGATCAGCACAAGGGTTGTTGACCATGTTTCCCAGCTCTTGGCATTTTCCATGGACTCGTTGCTGAGGCAGGTGTAGGATGTAGGGTAAATGCAAATATTTATGACAAAAGAATGAAAATATGTTAACTAATTTTCGGCTTTTGGTGCGTTGACGTGTGAAGCAGTCGGCTGCCAAAGAAAATGCCATAGCCCCAGCTCAGCTCAGCTCAGCTCAGCAGAGTCCATCACCTGCTGGTTAGCCACAGGTCTGTGGCCTGGTCTGGTCTGGTCTGGCCTAGTCTGGTCAGCATTTGAGCTGTGCGTGAGTTGGGCCTATTCGAGCCGCTGTCAGTCGTCACTCACCCGACATTTTCGTCGTTTGTGCCCAGCCGATATGCAAAATCATGGGACCGACCCACACCCGGCAACTCCGATCTCTATCTGAGCGCTAATATATGCGTGGGCCGGCAAAGAATACCTTTTGGTAATGCATAATTCGAGGCACTTTTCCGGCGCGCTGCGAGCCAAGCAACCACCGGACACTAACCACTAACCGCTAGCCACTAACCACTGGCCACTGGCCACATTTGACCGTTTTTATTCATTTTGTTTTTCTTTTGTTTTGTATTTTCTTTTTTTCCTCGTTTTTTTCCACTTTTTTTTTTTTTTTTTTTTTGGTTGGAAATATCATTTAATTAACATTTTTCCTCGCTTTCGAGGCGCAAAATAATCACGCATAGGCAGCGTATGTGGTATTTTTTCGTATACCCTAAAACCCATTCAAAATGGGAAGGGGGCATCATGAAATTGTGCACAGATATGTAACAGGCAAAACAGTTAAAGACTTCAAATTTGAGCAATCAAACGACTTCAAAGTTGTCATATAAGTTCTGGCAAATCATAAGTAAATCCAGTTATCGATACAAATCGATTACCGATAGCAAAAACTGTAACTGTAACAATAACTGTAAACATATAGCCTGACA
The DNA here is from genome assembly GCA_035041615.1 of Drosophila anomalipes. Lineage (NCBI taxonomy): Eukaryota > Metazoa > Arthropoda > Insecta > Diptera > Drosophilidae > Drosophila > Drosophila anomalipes. Next base: position 10,583,906 of record JAWNKZ010000166.1, read on the forward strand.
ATTATCATATATAAAACACACATTGATTAACTGCTCGAATTTCAATAAGATCATTTAAGAAACACAGATTTTGTTAGCCCAAACGTGTTTTTTAAATGCCACAAGCCTACTTTGTATTTAGCATCTAGTTACAGGGTATCTGTTAGTCTAGCTGCCTAGACCAGAGTATTTTAACTTACTTTGGCATATTGGGGGACATCATGCCGTCACAGTGCTGCAAGTGTCTTATAATATATACTTTTTTAATGATTTACATTTAATTTATCTAGATTAACTCGAAATTTATGTTTCCTTATGGCAAAGATGAATGCTTAACTAATATTTTGAACTTGTTTAACAGCTTTAATTTCTTGAGAATTTACTAGTAATGCACATATCTAAAATTCTTAATTGTTTACTGAATCAGTGATCAGCTCAAGAAAATGCTTACTTCAACTAAGAATCTCTAGAATTGAATTTAGCCATATTTTATTATGGCTTCATTATAAGTGTCTAAGGTGTCTCAGCAGTTTATTATCAATTATATTATTATTATAATTTGATCGTTTGCCCCACTGTGCAGGTGTTATACTCAGCTGTTTCGTTATATGCCTATGTGTTTGACCTTTGCTGTAAGTTATGATTATGGCAACTGGAAACATTGACATTACTTTGCCTCTGATACGGCACAAAACTTACATAAATTTAATTGTTTAGTTTTTTTTTTTCATTTTCATTTTTGTTTTTGTTTTTCGTTTCTCGTATTGAGCTGCTGTTTTGAAAGACACGCACATTCTCCCGTAGAGAACGTACTTGGGCCAGAGGTCTTGGCCACGTTTTCTATACCCTGAACGCATTTAAAACCGTTAAAAAGGGTATAATGGTTCTGTGCAAATGTATGTAACAGGCAGCAGACCCCATAAAGTATATATATTCTTGATCAGCATCAACAGCCGAGGTGATTTCGCATTGTGCGTCTGTTTGAAAACGCGAATCTCAGAGACTATAAGAGCTAGGGACTTTGGAATATATGTTCTCGTATAACCGGCGCAGATCAAGTTTGCTTTATTTTTTCGATAACTGCCTACGTTTCTCAAATATCGATATATATCGATTTCCGATAGCAATAAATGCAACACTTTTAAAGACAGAATCTTCTAATTAATAAATAATATGCATATGCATATAATGGATCAACTGTCCAAATTTTATCAAGATCGGATACGGAAGATCCAAGTTATGCTAGAAAATATATTCTCATATTGATCTCATTTCTGTCAACCATTTTCTGTATGCAGAAAGAGATGGATGCATGTGTGAGAAAGAGATGGCGATATACATATATATATATATATATATATATATGTATGAATACTTGCAGTTCCGCTCACATTTGGGTGTAAAACATTTTAAAGTGGACTTTGGCAATTAAACGCGAATATATTTAACAGGGCATATCGTAGTCGAGCACACTCGACTACAACATTGCTCACTTTTTGTTTTTGGGGCCAGCCGAGTTGAGTGTTGCGTATCTTACGGATACGCATACGAAATATGAACAAATATGCATTGGCTTTTGTTTTTTTACTTCCACACTTTGATTAATTAGCGGCTCGTCTTCCGTATTTGTCGGTCGACTTATTTTTTATTTTTTTTTTTGGGGCTTGGGCTTGGGCTTTTGGGTTGGTTCCTCTAAGTGCGATATTTGTAACACTTTGCTGACTTATTGTTGTTGACCAGCTGAAACGTGGCTGGAACTCCGATAAGGCTAATTAACCCATTGCGCCATTGTTGTTGCTCTTGGCTCTCGGCGCTGTGAAAGGCTTTTAAGTCGCTCATTGCTGCTGTTGTTGTTGTTGCTGTTGTTGTTGTTGTTGCTATGTTTTGGGCCGTCGCACACGTGTGCTTGGAGCACTCACAAATCTAAGCAATAAATTCCAATTTGGTACCCTAATGAATCCTCCAAAACGGCCAATTAATTTGGCCAACCAAATAGGCCGCATTCTGTTTTTGTGGCCAGAACACATTCATATTTAACCCAAAACGGCTCAAGCACACATAAAATATGGCTAAGACCGTAACCAACATTTTTAATTTGATGTTTTAATATGTTTTTTTTTAATAAAAAGCACAATAAAAATATAACAATTAAGAAATGATGAAATTTTCATTTTACAACCTAAACAAATTAAAACTGTAAACTCTATGCAAGAAGCAAGAGAAAGCAATATATATATATATTCTTGATCTGCATCAACAGTCGTCTAGTTTTGGGGGGGGGGGGGGGGGGGGCACAATAGATGCCCCCAAATTGGAAGCTGTTAAGATGACATCGCAACTTGTTCTTATCAGTTGACACGGAAATTAAACCACGTCATTGACATTGATGACATTTCATTATCAGCCAAGGAATTTTTGGTTACGGTTTCGATTTGATTATTATGTACAGGGAAGACTAGCTCAGTCCAGGGTTCAAGGTTATAGTGACGCAAATATAATTGTCACATGCCCATTTTGCATCAATACAATTGAGTTGAGTTCGCTTCAAAAAATATTTTTCTCAAAAACATAACAAAATATAATTTTGCCTTGAATGAATTTAGAAGCGCTTAAACCAAGTCCCACATATTGATGATCATTAAAGAAAGAAGAACTGAGATAAATCGAATCACACTCAGCAGTATCTACTGTAGCTGAATATATATAAATATATTCGTATCGCTCAATGTTCGTTAAAATTCTTGAATCTTGAATGTATATATATATATATTCTCGATCGTCATCAAAAGCTGAGACGAAATAGCTAAGTTCCTCTGTTCAGCTATCAAAATATTATAATATATCTATATATATATATATATCTATCTCTCTATAATCCTTGGTTCAAGATAACTCTTCGTCGAGCTCTCTCGACTAGAGCATTCTTATTTTCTTTGTTTTGTATGGCATTCACTTAAATTATTCTGGCTCAACTTAAAAGCTGTCTTCAAACTCAGCAACGATAATTTCTTGTTAAAATGCTAAAACTGCTTTTTAGCTATAACTTTAAAAATACACTAAAACTAATAGAAGAAATAATTAGAATAAATGAACAGCTGAATTAGGCAATGCTACATTTTACAATTTACAAACTACGCAACTTTCTTGCAGCTCCAATGAAGTGGAATTGTTGGCAGCATAGATCAAAAGTGGGGCGGGTTGATGAAGATGATGATGAAGATGATGATGATGATGATGAAGATGATGAAGATGATGAAGAAGTAGTGGCTGGCATGGGAATTTATGTATGTAATACTTGGGGCAAGGAACACGCATTACTTTCAATTCGGCTGTAAGCCTCTGGAGTCGTTCTCGTTCTCGTTCTCGGGCTGGGCTTGGTTTGCTTTGGTTAACAAGACAAATGCAATTTGAAACAGCGACAAGGACAACCAGTCGTAAGCCCATTGATTAATTTGAAATTTATGAAGCGCTCGTAACTTTTGCTCTGCGGTTGAACAGCAAAAACCCAAACCCAAACCAGCCCACAACAGGCCACTGCCATTCACAGCTCCACGGCTCATATACATTTTAATTAAATGTCGCACCGGAACAGCAAAAGAAGAAGGCGAAGAAGACGAAGAAGACGACGGCGATGTGGAAGTGGTAGTGGTAGTGGTAGTGGCACAGTTGCTACTAAAGATGCATACTTGACAATTTTAGGTTAATCCCGGTCACGGAGCAAACACAACACCGATCCCAGCCAACCATTATCGTAAACATTGAGCGTGCGCAAAACTGGCATAAATATCATTTGAATAACGTCCTGCATGGAGGGGTGCAGGCTGGTAGTTGCAGGAGGGCACTGCTGCTGGGCAAAAAAAAATAAAATTCAAGAAGAAAACTTCATTTGGACTTGGACCACATTCGAACATGCAACTTAATTACGCGTGCCAAGCCGAACGGCTTTTGTTATTATCATTCAGTGAGCCGAGTTGTTCGTTGCTTCGGTCTGCTTGCCCCTACCGCACCCCACACTTGCCACCACACACAGTTGCCGCTCACCTCTCCGGACTCGGGGCTGTACCTCAAAGCATTCGCCCCGTTGTGTTGATGATAATGTTTTGGACGAGGCATTGGCTGCGCTTAATGAATTTATTTGTTACGCATGGCGTACTTTGAATTGGCAGCCACACACAGCATCTAGAGAGACAGCGAGAGCGAGAGCGAGAGCGAGAGAGAGAGAGAGAGAGAGAGAGAGAGGGAGAGGGAGTGAGAACTACGCAGCGTCCTTCATTGTCCTGCATGGTCTTAATGAAATCCATTATTACGAAAGCCATTTTCATTCCTTTCACACAACACACACACACACATGCATCACACACACACACACACACACACACACACACTTGCACACACACACGCACACCGTGAAACACTCTCGCCAAAGTAAATACACTTATTACGCAAAAGTGTTTTGCGCCCGGGTAGGTTTAACCCCTCACTCCCTCACCCGCAGCCGCTCCTGGGTTGCGAAAGGCATTAAACGCAGCAGGAGCCAGAATATTACGCATAAGCTGAGTCGAGGGTTAGCCTGAACAGCGAGCGAGAAAGAGAGAGAGAGCGAGAGAGAGGGAGAGAGGGGGAGAGAGAGAGAGGAAAAGGGAGAGAGGGAAACGGCGCAAATAAGTTTTGTGCGCGATATGCGAACCGATAATGATATCCGAGCCGGAGCAGTAGCTGCTCTAAAGTGACGCCTCAATTGCCCCCCCCCCCTCCCCCTCCCCCCTCCGACCCCATTGCCACCACTCCCCCTTAGAGATGCAAATAGCACGCCCTTTGACAGCAATTGTTGCCCAAAGTATGTACTTTATGGTCCGAGGAGCAGGGTTGGTGGCAGGGGTAAGCAGCATTTAACACTCGAAGCGCATTCAATTAACGGCAAAATGTATCCAGCATAATAACTTTCCAGCAATGCGCAATCAATTGGAATGCAGACTTGATTTCAGATATGCAAAAATCACAACAACAAAAAATGGGGAGGCAGCAGAACCAACACTTTCAGAGAAAAAAACAACGAGTGGAAAATTGAAACTTTTTCAAATACAAATCAGACATAATTTCTAAATATATGGGTTAAGAAATGTTCCAAATAGAGTTAAATATAATTTCTATATATCAACAATTTGTTAGGATTAGCAAGTCCTTTTTTCGATGTTTGAAAAATGTATTTCCTAATAACAGTAAATAGTTCCTAAAAGTAGAAATTAAATTCTTAAAAATATATTTCTTATTAATGGCAAATAATTCTAAATTTTTTTAAAAAAATATATTTCTTAATAAGAGCAAATACTTCCAAGAATTATAAATGAATTTCTTTCTGAAACTCAGAAAATATACTCAGGAAAAATAAGTGAAAGTCTTTAAACATTTTCTAGTTTGAAGAAATAATTTAGAAATATATGAAAAAAAATATTCAAAATTGACAAGGCTATTTTTATGTTTCAGAATATATTCGTAAATTATAGAAAATATTTTCAAAAATTGGATAGCCCAATGTTATTTTAAGGAATAATCAGAAAAGATAAATTTCAGAAAATAGTAATGAAATTATTTATATGAATTTAGAAGCTACCGAAAATGTTTGCATGTGTGAAAGCTTAAAAAACTATTATTATAATGATGTGCATATATTTGAAATATATATATATTTATTTAAACTATCGGAAAATGTACAACGGAATTAAGAAAAGAAAAAACCGTTTAAAGAAAAATCTTCCACTGTAAAAATATACTTTCTGAATAATAAGGTAAAAAACACCTTCCACATTAAAAATATACCATCTGAACAGTAAGCCAAAAGTAATTCAATTTTCTAAAATTGGTTTTTTCACAACAAATATTGATTTGACTTCAAATTGGCGGAACGTGTGTTTTAATAGTGGCTTTGCCACATAAAATTACGATTCCCCTGAGTATCGATTTGGATCAAACACATGGCAAAGGCAATTAAAACTTTGAATTAAATGAAAAGTTCAGCTAAATGCGAAACAAAAAAAAAAACAAAAACAAAAAAAACAAAGAACCCTTCCAGCTCTCAGGAGTATTTGAAATAAAGTTTTGTATCTTTTGATGTTGCTGCTAATGGATTGTGATTTGAATTGAAAGACGAGCAGTGCTATTTGGGATCCGTCATTCAATTTGACCCATGAAAGTTTTCGCAGTGTTTGTTGCCTCAACTATAACTGAGAGTAAACCCGGTGATAAAGTAGAAGAAGAACTAGCAACTTTTTCATTAGCCAAAGACGCATCCTTCCTGCCACCATTTGCCATTTACTGTGCCACACAACTCCATCATTAGGACTTAAATGACCTTCCTGTGGCAGCGTTGACTTTTGCGACGTTTCTTTTTTTTGGCTGCTTCAAACTTGTAACTACTGATGCCATTCAATGCATTCATCCGCTTGTGCGCACATCCATTCATTCATTCATTCACACACTCACTCACACATTCATTCATTCATTCATTCACTCATTCAATCGAGCTCGCACCCCGCTCCGCCAGCTCCCGTCGTGTCAGCTGCTCCAGGACATTCTATTAACGGCCTCGAGGACTCTATCTGCAGCTGTATAAGTGTACAGTTATATATGTATATATTATTTTTACACACATTATGTACAGTTGCGTACAAAATAATAGCACCACTCTCACAATAAATCTTTTCAAAGGTGTCTTCTTGTCATGAATATGTTTTTTAGAAGTGGATGAAGATTTAAAAAAAACAAAAGTGAGAAAGAAAAAAAACTATAATGAAGGCACCGTTTTCAACTTATTTAAATTCCATTAAAATTAAAATTAAAATTAAGTAAGAAAGTATTAGTAAGAAAATTAAGTTAAAAAATAATTGCATAATTTTTAAAATGAATAATTATAATTATTAATAAATAAACGTTTCTAATATATTTTTTTTTTCTATTTGTGCTATTATTTGTTTCGCTTATTTTTGCTTAAATATATAAATATATAATATATATATGTACATATTGAAATGAATTCCAGGAGCATTACTTTAATTTATTCGGGAAATCCTAAACAATTTATTAAAAATGAAGTTTTGAAAAAATTGCAAATGCTTTGTTTTCTCATTCGTTATTTGTTTATTTTTTTGGCAAGTGTATATATTTATATATAAATATGTATAAGATGTATAACAATCTGGATACGCAATAAATGCTTTCTATTTAATGAGTTCGCTCCGCTTACGCACTGCGGCTGCTGTGTGCGGATGTCCGGAATGGCAACAAATTTACATGTGACTATTGCTTATTGCTTACTTGATAGACACTATTTATGGGTTACCGAAGCGCCGACATTCATGCCACTTTAATTGCCAAAAAGGACCAGATCGGAGAGGGGACTGGGGGGGGGTAGTCCAACATATGTATGTCTGACCTAATGGAATGGTTGTCGGCTTCTGCAACGACTCATTTATCATGTGTCAAAATGTTTAACTAAATGGCACTTTGCCGAAAAACTTTTCGTTGGTTAGAGTTATAAGGGGGGGTGTGGGGTAGATGGTAGGGGTTGTTGTTGTTGTTCAGTGTTTGCTAAGTAGTTAGTTTTAATAGTTGCCGCTGTTATCCACAACACATAAATAACTCGTCTTGTTCGCTTGTTGCCCGACACACGCCCACTTTTGCTGGCCAAGTGCTAAACATCTTTGAGATACTTTTCGGGCTCAACCGTTTTGGGGCCAGCGTGATGAATGAGCCGCCTAAGAAGCCTCGGACATAATTATATGCACCACTCCCCCCGCCAACTCCTCCACTCGATCCCTCTCTCAGAGCATGGTTTACACATGAAGATGACCGCAAAATGTCTTAATCGGCCATGTTTCAGCTTATGCCACAACCAACCCCCCACTTGCCCCTTGATTCTCTCCTGTTGCAAGCTCTTTTCGGTTTGCTGATAATCTAAGTAATCTAACGGGGCAATAAGGGTCAAATCGTTGCAAATATATAGCCCTGGGGTTTGAGGCTAAGCGTCCAAAAACAGATTTAATTACACAATTCTGCTCCAGCTCCAAATACCTCAAGATACTTTTCCCCTTGTTTCATATGTTGTAGCTTCATTTCCATCTGCATTCTAAGTTGAAGTTCGCCAATTGAAACCATCTAAATATTAAATACCATTTGTTAGGTTTAACTTGATATTATTTAGTTAACAGTCTATTAAAAATATTTAAGAATATTAACTTATTCATGACAATCTATAAAAAATATTTAAGAATATTTCATTTTCAAAAATAAATGATTGTTCAGTCAAACTTGATATTATTTATTTTACAGTCCGTAAAAAAATTAAGAATATTAAATTTGTGTAAGTAAATTTAAAATGCTAAAAATATAAAAAAATAATTGTTAAGTTAAAATTGTTAATACCTGTTTATAACTTTGGAACAAAGCTTATTTCAAATTTTATCTTCTATAACTTGTCTTAAAGCACATTTAATAGCGAAACAATTGTTTCTAAAATTAAGATTTATTTTTATACAACATATCCTAAAAGTAATAACTAATAAAGAATAATAATAATATAGAAAATCGTTTGGCAGGAATTAAACTTCAGGTTAAATAATAACAAGTTTATTGTGAAAACACCGAAAACAACCCAAAATTGCAATACCCGCTTTGAAATATGGCTCTATAAATAAACGTGAAGTTAAGCACCTGTTTCAAAAAACTTCAATTGGCTAACTACAAGTTAATAATTATCTACTCTGCATGTGCAAGTACTTCTTTCATATATTTCAAAATCATACATGAGAATTAAAGCTTGCTGTGAAAAAACCTGCTAACAGCAAAAAGCTTCGCCAAAAGCTCTGTTAACAGTTGCAACACTGAGATGCGGATATCGCAGATCGTTGGTGTTTACTTTGGGGGCAGGCAACCTTCAGAACGGGTAATCAATGCAAGCAAATACAAATAATATAAAAAAATAAAGGTTGCTAATTAAGTAAGTAGAGCTCAAGTGGTTTGTGCGAAACGGGTATCGTTATAGGGGTCGGGTATGGGTATTATGGGTATTATATTTATCAGATGTGCATTCATTCGAATGCACTTCCTTTGGGGCGCACTCAACGGCGACTTCCCGTTAGCAGCAACAACTACAACTACAACTACAACTGCAACAGATACGCATCAGTTGCACAAACCAAACGAAATAAGTAAATAAATAAACGTTCACTCAAGCGACTGTACACTCTGAAAAGAACATCGCCCTAAATCGACAGTCCCAAAACTATGTCGATTTTATCTATGTTTTGGAAATATTTTGTATTAATTAAAAAAACATTTCCAAAAATTAAAAAAGCAAATTAAAAATTAAGAAATATATGTTAAAGATTTACTTAATCTTGGCCCCAAATTTAAGTCTACTTTTTTTGCGAGTGTATAATTTGCAATTGCCTTACTGCTTGCTGTTTACTGCAGCCCACTTCGAGTGAGATGAGAGAAAGAGACAGACAATGATAGAGAATGGAAGAGAAGGCATAAGGAAGTGCACTTTAAACGAGGCGACAGCTGCTCGTGGCTTATCCGACAGGCCAAACAATCGCATTCGCCGATAAACGATAAACGATAGACTAGCATAATTGAAATCAACAGCAAACACAACAACTGCAACAAGCGCAAAAGCCATGATGATGATTATAGTGGCGTCAACGGCAACGTCGTTGAAATTGAATAAAAATAAAATGTAAAAAAAAAATGTGTATTCCATACAGTCTCGACGTCAACAGCAATTTCTACTAAAGTGCAAGCAACAACAGCAAGAAGAAAAAGACGAAGCACGACAATAGCGGCGACGGTGACGGCGACGTCAACAACACCTCCAAAGTTGATTGATAAAAACTGTTCAGCTCAGTTATAAAGTGCCTCGCAAGGAAAGAGAGAGAAAAGTAAGAAAATGCTAGAGAGAGATGGGTGAGAAGTGTAGAATGGGGAACTAGCATATCGAGTTGCTTCTCTCTAATGTGACAGCTCAATGCAATTTAGTTGGCAATGACAACCCAGCAATAACAGCAACAGCAAACAACAACAACTGCAACGGGAAACAGCAGCAGCAGCAGCATTCTATTATGCACAGTGAGTGACAGCATTATGCATTCAACGCTGGGCATTTATATGTATTAGCGGGCAATATAAAGTGTTTTGTATCTGATTTCCCAAATGGCGCTTAAGTAATGGAATTGAAAAATAAACAAACAGCTCAAGTGATCGAGTTAATGCAGCAGCTAGCATTTGAAGAACAAAAACTTAAAAAAAAAATCATTAAATCATTATACATTTTTTGGACAACACTATAGCATATAGATATATATTTTATATATACATATATTTGTATTTTCACAACTGCTGAGCAATAAGTATGATAATTTATTTAAAATATAAAATAATTTATAATAAAAATGTAGCTATTGTATGTATGTATTTAAACATAGCAACGTAATACTGCTTGTCCATTAAAATTTCTAGCTCAGTGTAATTGATTGCATATTCCAAACTTGCTCACACACACACATACGCATATGTATAAGCAATACACATGCAATATACACAAATGCCTCTATTTTAAGGTAGCGAAAGGACGTAAGTAAACACAGTGAAAAGATCATAAATATAATGAGCAACCAGAACAGACAAAAGTAACTTTATGTGTATGTAAATATGTGTGTGTTGAATAAGTGGAAGAGAGAGGAAAGCGGAAACTGAAACTGTAGCGAAAAATCTGCGCAAACAATTTTGAACGTCAATTTGTCAACTTGAAACGAAAATTGCATGCAAAAGATTTGCAACAATGTCAGCCAAAGGCAGTTGCAGTGGCAGTGGCAGCGGTAGCGCCTCGCCTGACGCAGTCAAAGCCAATTTCAGATTTGAAATTTTGCGCTGCATTTTCGTTGCTTTCACTCAGTTGAAAGGGGAAGGGGGAATCGGTGATCTGAAAGTCAAGTCAAGTTAATGCCGTTATCGTAGGTGCGGCAAACATGTCGCTGCCGCAGTCGACGACGACAGCGACAACGGCGCTTGATAATGAGCAGTTAAAGCAAGAAGCAGACGCAGTCACGAAAGCTTCCGCAATGTTAAAATGTTGCGTGTGTGTTTGTGTTTGTGCAAAGGGAGGGGAGCAGAGAGTGAGAGAGCAGGCGCTATGCCAGGCGAAATGCACAAAGCTCTAACTCAGCATATGCATGTGTATGTGTGTCTGGGACAAAATTCGGCGAAATTGAAAACTGCACGTGTTGAGGACTTTTAAAACAGAAGACGAAAAGGCAAACAGCGCGACCAAGAGAGAGAGGGAGATATCGCAAGATAGGGCGAGTGGGAGAGGTAGAGAGAGCGACTCAATGTCGATCACAGCCAGACAAAGTTGTCAACTCAAAATGCAAAAAGCAAAGCTGCCTACGTGAGCGTTGGCGACGACGACGACGACGCGGCGCGACGTCAGCGTCGACGTTGTCGTTTTGCTTACCGCTTGCCTATCCCTCTCCCTTCCAGGCAATCGACTAGCCTAACAGCTTGGAGCTGCGAGCAGAGCGCAGCCCCTTGATTAGCAAAAACAACCAAATTTGCCGTGAAATGCAATTCCTTTTTTCTTTTTTTGTGATTCTTTTTGTACATTTCTGCTGACTGGCAAAATTTGTTACCGCGTTGTGAAGCTAATTTTTTTTGTTTCTTTTTGATTTTGTGAATTTTGTTTTTGTTATGTTCGCTTCGATAACAACTTCTCAACGGCGGCAACAAAATTTACAGCTGTAGCTGTCACTGCACAGTGGTATAGAAGCGCTGAAGTTGTTGCTAATTAATGTGACAATTAAATTAATAACTAATGAATGGAACTTATAATTGGGCTTAATGTGTGTTATACAAAAATATAACATTTAACATTATTTTAATGAAGTTTATATTTTGATGGTTTCTTAACTTTTTGCTGAATATTTATTGGAAAAATACATAAAATGTATCATTTTATATACAAATACAAACAATATTTAAATAACGTTTAAAAATTAATTGTTACATAAACATAAGTGTTGTTAAATTTAACATTTATATATTATTTCATAAATCTTATAATATAATTGTTATTTTATGTTGTGCTGATTGTCTGTTGTGCATAAATATAAAATTTAATATTTTCACACTGTACAAAAACACACACGCCTGCATACATTGTAGCCTAAAATTGTGAACTAGCTCACAATTGCTACTCGCCACTCGGCTATCTATCCAGCGTCATGGCCGCCACTTTGCTACACGAATAGCCAGCTAATTTTTTTTGTTTGGTTTTTTCATTTTTTCTGTGTGCTTTGTTGGCAACGTTCATCACATGCGCAGAAGCAGGCAGGCAGAGGCCCACTGTGCAACGTGTTGCCGTTGACGGTAGCGACAGCAGCAGCAGCAACAGGCAGCAACGATCGCCACAACACACGAACTGAAAACGAGAAACGCAAAAACTGTGCCCATAAAGTGCCGCTATTTGAATACCCTTACTAAAAACTGCAACTAACTGTAAAGTACTAGAAAAAAAAACTGTAAAGTTAACTTTTCAAAAACTTAACGAAGCTCTCTCTCTCCCTATTTTTCTCGTTAATGTTTAGCATAGTTTGTGAGAGTTTTGCTGGGAATTGTCAAGCTTTTGGCAAAGCTTCTAAAATAACTGTAATGCTCGATGCTAAAGTTAAACAACAACAGCAGCAAGGTTGGAAGGTGTTTATGGCTTGGGGAGGGGGGCGGGGGCGTGTTGGGCGAGCACAAAAAACCAAGTGACGAACTTACGGCCAACAGCAGCAGCCGCAGCAGCAACAACAACAACAACAACAGCAGCAGTAGCAACAACAACAGCAACTGGCCCGTTTGGAGCAGCGCGCATGCCACACACAGTTTAAATATGTGAAATTAGTACAAATCGTGATTTCAACAGCGAACGACGAACGACGAACGACGAAGCGGCGAAAAACAACAACAACAACAACAACAACAAACGACCGTGTCGGGGGATCGAGAGTCGAGTGGCAGCAGCAACAACACTAGCCAGCAGCAGCAGCGGCAACAGCAACAGCAACATCGTCGCACGTATGTATTGCGGCAATAATAATAAAAACAGCTGATAGCAGCAACAAATAGAAAAGCCAAAACATTCAGCAAGCAGCAGCAGCAACAACAACAACAACAACAACAAAGCGTCGCATTATCAAGCGAGCAACCAACAACAGGTCTCCAAGCAGAGCAACAACAACAACAACAGCAGCAGCAACAACAACAGCCACAATGTTGAGTCGTTGAGTGAGCGAAAAAAGCGCCCCGCGTGCCGCTGCAACCAGCACACAACACACACACACACATATAGAGAGAAACAGCCAGACAGCTAGCGCACATGCACACACACACATGCACACAGACACACACACACGCACACCAATGCAAAACAGCAAACACAGAGTCGCACACCTTTGCGTTGATTTTGGACGAAGCGACGTCGCACAGTGGTCAAAAGTGTGATCAAAAATTGATCGCACGTGGTAAACAATATATTATTGAGTATTGTTAACTATCAATCAAAGCCTACTTTATTCAGCAACATGAATATATAGGTAATAGATCTATTTAATTCAGCAATATATGTGTATAAATATTTAAATATCATATATTATATAGATAAATAGTAGCAAGTAAAAAAGTCGACACATTCATTTCATATTTCATAATTTAGCATACATGTTAAAGTTCAATTTATGACTCAACCTACTTCCGTTAAGCAGGTAAATTAATTTAAAAACAGTTAATCAATATTAGTTACTAGTTCTAGCATTTTATTTCATATTTGCTTTCTTGGTAAGAAAACATTTTTTATTTCACATTTATTAAAATTGATTTGACGACTTTATATCGACTTTGATATCTCTCCTTATTCACTGCATTTCATGTTTTATATTTTAGCTGTTAACATAAGGAATACCAAGCAAAAAATCAACAATTTCATGTCATATTTATTCTGATGGATTTCGATTTATGACCCAACTTGAAAAAGTAAATTGATTTGACAACAGTTAATCAATTTTAATTAACACTGCATTTCATGTACATATTCTTGCTATTAACATATTTTAACTTTAAATAGATAAGCGTACAGAAAAAGCAAGCAAGAAACAATTGTCAATCAATTTAATAACGTTAAAAAACAAAATTCATTTAAGAATAAATATTTAATCAATATTAATTTCGACTGCAGTTGAGTTTTCATTTCATTTCATATTTATATTTATGCATATTAGGTAAAATTTCATTTACGTCTCAACTTAATTAATTTAAGAACAGTTAATATTAATTCCCTTCGCATTTCAAATATTTTGTATTTTAGCTTTTAACATATTTTGTTGTTTTGGAAAAGCATAATTAGTAACAAGAAAAAAAATCCATACTTTCATTTCATATTTCATATTTATTTAAATTAATTCTTAATTAATTTAAGAACAGTAAATCAATGTTAGTTAAAACTCTCAACTTATTTGAGTTGAACTGCAGTTGTGTTGTGTGTTGTGTACCACTGTGCAACGCTCACACGCGCGGCGCTCTCTTCGCACAAAGTGCAGCTGAGCTGCCGTTTGGCCGCCGCCACACTTGCCGCTGCCGCTGCTGCTGCTGCTGTTATTGCTGCTGCTGCTGCTGCTGCTGCTACGCTTCCTCTGCCACACAACCGCTAGCCGCGGCCGCCGCCGCCTCAGTCGAAAGTCAAAAGCAACGTGTTGTGGACGCTTTTTTTTTTAACGTCGCGTTGCGTTTTTTGCGTTGCGTTGCGTTTTACCTTCTTTTGCTACCACCACCAACACTCCTTCCTCCTCCTCCTCTTCTCTCGCTCTCTTTCTTTCTTCACGCGCTCGCTCTCTCAAGCTCTCTCGCAAGCTCGCTCTCTTTATCTCACTCTCTCTGTGTCTCTCTCCCTCGTAGCCGCCTGCGCGCGCGCGCAACAAACCCAAAACACAACAACCACAACAACAACAACAACTTCACCACCCACCACTGCACCATCAGCACCAGCAAAAGCTCCAACGCCTCTCCTTAAAGCACCGTTAACTTTCACCAGCGATGTCCGCCGCTCAGTTCAAGCATGAACCGAACGCATCAATTGCGGACGTCGCAGCGCTGCCGCTGCCGCTGCCAATGCCGCCGTCACCGTCAGCGCCAGCAGCCGATCGCATCGAATGGTCGCGTGCAACAATTTTGGGCTTTATCGAGGATTATCGCCGGCATCGAGTCCTCTGGGATCCGAACACGAAAGGCTACCACATCAAGCAGACCAAATACGAGGCACTAAATCTGTTGAGTCAGAAATATGGCACCGAAATTCGTTCGATACGATCGAAAATAAAATCGTTGCGTTCGTCATTCCATCGGGAACATGGCAAGGTGCTCAACGGACGCAGCCGCGGCGTTCATTATCAGCCCATGTGGTTTGCCTACGAAGCTATACGGTTTATACTCGACGGCGAACGTGACGTTGACAGCGCTGCTTTAGATGTGACTGCTGCGGCTGCTGGCGTCGGCGTCAGCGTTGATGTTAAGCCGCTGTTGGATTCGGAAGCAGCGGAAAAACTGGCGCTGATGCATAGCCTAGATTTGGAACAGCTGACAGCTGTTGGCGTCCAAAAAGTTGAGCAGCAACAGCAGCAGCAGCACGAAGAGTTTGCTGCTCGCGTCGCTGCTGCTGTTGCCGTTGTCGCCGCCGCTGCAGCAGCGGCGAATGTGAGAGAACATCAGCATAATATGGATGCAGGCGATTCGGACGTCGTCAATTCGCCGGATCCTAATTCCAATGGTTGTGCGGGCGGCGATGGCGATTGTGACGCTGACAGCGGCAGCGACGCAACAGCAACATCAACAGCAGCAGCCGTCGCTGCAGCAGCCGCCGCCTCAGCAGCTGTGGTAAGCCTCCTTTTTTTGCCTATTGCATATTGCCTATATTTCTGTTTATTGAATTTTACGTTGTGCATAAGAAATGAGAAATATCTTACACACACACACTAACACATAAAAAACTGTTAGCTTATTCGCTGTGTGCTCTGCTTGTGTACAATGGCATTTTTCAATTGTTTTGCAAATGAGAATTTTTGCATTAATTTTGTCGCATTTACTTTTATTCTAATTATTTTATTTATTATTCATGTTCTTTTTATTAAAAATCGAAATGCAAATTATTAAAATATGTTAAATAAATAACATAAAATATTTAAAGATAAATACGAATTCAAAATAATACAAAGAATGTTAACGTATTTAGCATAGTTCAATAATTTGAAATTGATATTTTTATAAAAAACTTACTATTAATAATAATTTGCATATGTGTTGTGTTAGTTAGGGTATTCAGCTGTCGCCTATGCCGATTAGCAGCAGTTCTTGTTTGTTTCTTGTTTTCGTTCCGCTGGAGCTTTTGCTTATTTTTTTTCATGTGAGTGAGAATGAGTGTAAATGTGTATGAATGTGTGTGTGTGCGTGAGTGGTTTGACTTGTTTTGCGGCAGCAGCAGCAAAAGCAGCACACGCGCCGACGCTGCTGGCTCTGCTGTGTCTAGCGCTTGGTTCGCACAGTGGCACAAACTAATTATAATTGTTTGTTATATAATTAATATACTTTACTGCATAGCTATTTACCATAAAACTAAATGCACAAGTGTTTGCCACCTCAAAAAGCTCCCACAACTTAAGCTGCATTGCAAATGCACACACATAAAAAAATTGCAAGCTGGTAACACTGCAAACACTTGACAATCAGCTGGCCACAATTAAGCGGTTGTAATTGCCGTAATATTGATAAAGGTTTGCTATGCAGTTACAAAGTTTTGTTGACACTGTGCTGGCTGCGCTGCTATTGCGTCGCATGCGCTTGATAAGCTTGTGTGTGTCAACTGGCTTTGATTTGCCATATGTGTGTTGCATCAGCCATATAGAAATCGGCAGCGCCCCTCATCCCCCCCTCCCTTCGCCCCACTCCTTCAATCCAGCAGCAACAGCAGCTTTAAGTTGCTTGTCTTTTTTTTGTTTTTGTTTTTGTTTCTCTTTCGTTCGCTCGTCTGTTTTGTCTGTCTCTCGCTGTTTGGTCCACTTCAATTTTGAATTCGCCGCGTCGCGTACCCCACCCACCCCCCTTTTCTATGCTCACCTTCGCTAACTAATTTAATCGCCGCTGGCTCTCCCGTTTCGCCAGCTGTATGCAAAGTACATGTGTGTGTGTGTTCAGTGTATGTATGTGTTAGTGTTAGTGTTAGTCTGTTGCTCACATTAATGTATTTATTTTTTATTACTATTCTAATTTGCCTTTTTCGCATTCTTCCTTATTTTTGTTGTTGCTTCGTCTTTACCAATTATTATTATTGTTATTTGTTGTTGTTATTATTTGTCTGACAAATTCTTCACAATGCCATAATTGTTGTAGTTATTCGCCTTTTTTTTTCTCATTTATTTATTATTATTTAGTTTTTTTTTTTACTTTTTAACGATTTGTTTTTGGTCTTTTGCTTTCGCAGACACGTTCCTCTTCCGATTTGGATGGCGAGACTTATTGCAATATCAGCGCCGAAGATGTGAAAACCGAAATTGTAAGTACAGACGAGTCCACGCGGCTAGAAACGAGCAGAGCACAATTATTAATTGCATTCTAATTAAATACCATAATATACGCTGTAAAAGAGTATTTAGGTATACTATGCAGTCAGAAAAAATAATCGCCCCAAAAAAGACTTAGTATTTATTGGAGAATTGAGAAACGATAGAAACTGTTGCTTAATTTATTGAACTTTGTAGTTTTGTTTTGATAGATATATATCCCATCTAGATTGACCTTGATCCGTATCAATAGCCGACTCCATTAAGTGTTTCTACACTCAGAAAAATCACATTAAAAATGGAATTTGATTCTAAATAAAGAAATAATTTCTACATATTAGAATAAATAAATGTCTGAAGTCTAAAAATATGAATACTATGCTTTTTAAATTCAAGAAAATCCACCTTTAAATTTAGAAATGCAAACATTAATTTTTCGAAAGCAAACATTTTAGAATTTTTACTTTCTGAATAATAAATATATATAATATATATATAAATATTTCTATATATTTCATCTGAAAATTATTGTAAAATATATAGAAATAATATATTATTATATATTTTATATTTTCCAAAATATGGCGATATTTCTTATTTTTTAGATTGATAATATTGATATTTGTACAAAGTAGAAATGCAGATCCAGATTCGAATTTTACTTTCTGAATATTAATAATAATAAATATTTCTATATATTTCATTCCAAAATTATGATGAATTTTTCTATTTTTATATATATATAAATATTTTCTTTTAATAAGATTAATATTTGTACAAAGTAGAAATGCAAACACTAATTTAAAAAAAGTTCGATTTTTTTTCCTAGTGTGCTTTTGAAATAAATCCGAGCTGCTTACTAATCAATATTTAACCACTACACGTTCTCTTTCTCCCTCTCTCTCTCTCCCTTACTCCCTCTGGCTGTTCGCAGATCGAGCACGAAGCTGAGCTTGGTATGCTGGACAGGCAGACGAGTACGCCGCTCGCGCTTAGCTTTTACAAGCCCACAGATCTGACATACAATCGGCGGAAGCGCAAGGCGCAACTGGATGAGATCGATGCGAATGATGGCAACGATGGCAATGGCGGCGAGCTCTGTGGTGGCGTGGGCGTTGGCATCGTTGGGGGCGTGGTCGGTGCTTTGACTTTGACGCCGATCAAATCAACAAACCATCAGCAGCAGCAGCAACAGCAGCATCAACAGCAACACTTGAACCACAATCAGATCGCATTTCATACGCTCCAGCAACACTTTAACCACAATCTCAACCACATAAACCACAACGGCAATGGGCAGCCACATCAGCAACAACAGCAGCAACACCAACACCAACAACAGCAGCAGCAGCAACACCAACAACAACAGCAACAACAACATTCCAATAACATGGCACAAAAACGTGATCGTGATCGTGATCTCTCCTCCTCGCCAACATTGGCCCATATGAATAATAATAACAATAATAATAATATTAATAATAATAATAATAATATAAACATTAACAACAACAATCACTCGTCCAAATCCTTGGAGCTGTCAGCAGCGGCAACAACAGCAACAGCAGCAACAACAACAGCAACAAGCAGCGGCATATCCAGCATTGCTGCCACAACGCCCATCAAATTGAGCAGCAACAAGAACAGCAACAACAACAGCAACAACAACAACAACAATTGTAGCAGTAACAGCAACAATATGAGTGCCAGCCATGTGGATGAATATGAGGTGTTTGGTGAGTATGTGGCGATAACCATACGCAAACTGAAGACACCAAAATCGAGGATTGTCGTCAAGCATCTGATCAATAATCTGCTGTATGAGGCGGAGTTGGGGAAGTATGATCAGGGTATGCCAGCGACGACGGAGCCACCGCAGCTCTACAAAATGCATTAGCATTTTAACGTTGAGTTATCGATTAAGTTATCGCTAATCGCTAATCGCTAATCGAAAGTAAAGCGGCCAAGTAGTTAACAACAACAAAGAGAGCAGGGATCGAGAGAACGCACTAGTCAGCAACAAAGCAAAAATAATCAAGAAGAAAGCAAAATAAATAAAGAAGAGGAAGAACTAGAAGAAGTAGTAGAAGAAGAAGAAGAGGAGCAAGAGGAGCAAGAAGAAGAGCCAACAATTCTAAGTGTAGTTAGGTGGAACATGGGGGAATCGGGGGTGGCTGCATTAAGCCAAGCGCATTTCATTCAGGGACAAAGACCATTTAAGTACTTTATACAAATACTATGTACATACATATACATACACTATTAACACTATATATACATACATATACATATATATATATATATATATATGTATAGTTGAGCTTAGTCAATCAGTCGTCAGTCGTCAGTCGTCAATCAGTCAGTCAACCCACGAGAGTTACTTGCTAAGAGAAACAGCAATAAATATCAACATACCAATTAAATAATACCTTATTTTTTTATATATATCTCCCTTTTTCCACACACATATATGTATATGCATATATATATACACAAACTGTATAATCTGTGTATATATATATGTATATATCTTATATATATTTTGAATTTAACCTTTTTATTTGTTTTCCTTTACATTTACATTTTTGGCAATAACACTTTGAACTCAGGTGCCTTTATTTTTGTAGTCAATTAAGAGTTGTTATCTTATGCATTAATGAGTCGATATACATGTACACAAATATATATCTTTATATATATTTATATATATATATATATATATATTGGTGTATTACATACTTTAAGTGCCCCCGTTGAATCAGCAACAAAAAACTGTAGCCACAATATAAACTTAATGCTTTTGTTTGTTTTTGGAAACACATCGGTTGTAAATGCTATACATATATATATATATATATGTATATATACTTAGACATGTTTCCAATCTTCGAAAGCGATCTGTACATATATAAAATTAAAAGAAAAAAAAATATATAAATACAAATTAACTATGAAAGTAGATTTAAGTTTATCTATTACATTTTGTTACTGCGAACTAATTTGAATTGAGCAAAAGTTAACTAATAAAAACTGTTGAATTATTTCATTTTGAAAATGATATATTGGCATTTTTAACTGGGGTTGGTACAAATTGAAAAGTGTCTAATCTTTATCTATTATAAAGGCTTCCACTGGATCTGTTTGATTTCTTCAAGTTGTTTCTTTTCTTTATCGCGTCGAATCGAGCCAAATTTTATTGCGCATTATGCGCATAATGCGATTATTCGTGGGGTGCTCTAGGGAGCAAGGGGCGGAGGGGGGGGGGGGGGGGTTAAGGGGGTAGGGTTAACAATGGAGTTCGTTTGTTGCCCGAATGACAACGACAACAATTGTTGCTTGGCTCTAATCGTAAATCAGAAACGCTCTCAACTGTAACCAAGAACTAAGCCAAAACAACATGCAAAAATTAAAAAAAAATAAAAAATAGATAATTATATAAATTAAAATAATGTATTAAAGTAATGCAACATCATTTATCATTATCATTATTTATCATTTATCATTATATTCTAGCATTATCATTATCATTATATATATCCTAGCATATATCATTATATCCTAGCAGAGCATAATTTAATTTCGTTATGCGCTTGATTTATATATATTCTTGATCAGCATTAATGAAATTTCGCATAAATGTTGCAGACGTTTGGATCGGTTCACTATATCATATAGCTGCCATAGGTGCAATCGATCAAAAGCTGATCAACTTTTTTGTTTAACAAATTATCTGAACCAAATTTGATTAATGTGCTAATTATTATGTCTTTCGATAAAAAAAATATGGAGATCAGACTACTATAGCATATAGCTACCATAGAAACGATTGGTTGAAAGAAGTGTTTAATAAGATATCCAAACCAATATTTTAATATGAAATATCAGAAATACCTCAACAGAAATATCTGAAAATATCTCATTGAAGCAAAAGGTTCGCTTTGCGGGTATTTAAACTTCGACATGACTTAAATTAGACTTATTTCCTCTTTGTTTTAGCAAATTGAAATACCCTTTTGCATATCTTTTGAATACACGGTATATTGTGGTAAACAAGATCAAAGTAAATGAGTAATTTTCTACTTATTATATTGCGTAGTCGTTGATAACACCTAGAAACAAATGCTGGACGATAAGACATACTGAATGGGCTTATGCACATACATACATTATATATATACACATATGTATTTAGATCAAGGCCACAATATAATATTGAATCGCCTCGGGAATTTCAGCTATTTATAGATACACTGCTTAAATTTTGTAGATAGCAAAACATTAGACGACATTTTCTGGATACCAGATTTTTCGAAATGTCTGTGATTTTAAATTGCATATTGATTAGAGCTGTCTTTATAACTGTGAAATTTGATTGACTGAGATACTTTGGTATAAAAGTAAGTGTATTTTGGTAGTTAAATTATGGACAATATGGATTCCTTTTGAAGACGTTTGAATTTAGTAACTACTTCTCTTGAACTGTGATTCCAATCTTCTATTTCTAGTAGATCGAGTAAAGTTTTCCTATCTTATCATTATAACATATATATTAAACATCCTGTCTCTGGTTTAAAGGCTGGCACTTCAAGAATAGCTTGATTTAATATCTGATATTATATATATTTTTTTTTTTATATAAATTTTAAACTCAAGTTTATAATGCTGTACGATTAAAAATATATTGTCAAGATTATCTTTGCCTTCTTAACGTTTTTTGCTAGCGCTTAATAATTTTTGGCTTGTTTTTTATCTGATTTTTTCTTGTGGGTTTCCCCTATAAAAGTTGAGCCATTTTTTTTCTAGGTTTCTTTAATATAATTATTATTATATTTTAATTTTTTAAGTTTTAATGCACCTCTATTGATTAAGTTTATTTTATTTTAATTTTATTTAATTTATTTATTTTGCTTTCAGTTAAAATTTTATTTTAACTGTTATTAATTTAACTATTAATATCTATTTGCCTAAATTGTGTACTATTTTTATATATATTAGTAGAGAACCCAACTCGGATTGGCTTTCGACACAATCAACAGTTTTTCATTTATCAGAATGGGAATACGAGTCTACAAACTGAGCTCGTGAACAAGTAATTGCGCACCATAGAAATCAGAATCATAGTATATAGATATAGAATACTACATTGTACAAACACAAGTATATATATATATATATGTATATATAGACATATTGAGTACAATGCATGTTCGTAGAATTTGTGGCGTTTTTCTAGGAAACGAGAACGAGAATTGTGAGCATTATTAACAAACGAAGCAACGTGCTTCGATGTTGCTTCGATCGTCTGGCACTTGTTGCGGGGCGCGTGGAGGGGATGCGGCGTTCTATACTGGAGGAGTGGCAATCCACAGCAAAAAAAAATAAAAAAATAAATATATATATATATATATATATGTATGTTGAAAAAAAAAAATGACGCAATGGGGCCGCCAAGCAGCTGTCGTTTGTTTTTGGGAGCTGCTTTTGTTTTGCTCGTCGCGTTTCGCTTCGCGAAGCTGAAAGCAACATCAAATGTATAAAAACTAATGATAAATTCTACACACTGTGGCAGGCAGGGCAGAGAGGGTGTGGCGGGTGTGTCTATGTGTGTGTGTGTGTTGGTGTGTTGGTGTGTGTTGGTGTGGATACTACGCTGAGAGGCTTTAACTTGAGCTCAGGGGCCCCCATGTCAACAATCAACAGTTTGCCATAAATTATTTTCGCAAACAATTCGCGCCACCCGATGCTGCCCCAGGGAGCCAACACTCAACTCTATACACACACACATGTATATATATATATATATAAATATATATATATATGTATGTATATATATGTGTGTATATAGATAGCAAACAGTGTTGATAAGCAGCCAACTATATTAAAAGCCACACAATCAGGCATTGAGCAAGTCCCCCTTTTGATAACAAATAAGCAGCACACATTTACTTACAGATATATAGACTATATATCTGTATATATATATATATATATATATCTACATTGCACAGTTAAATGGAAAGCGTTAAGAGCTCTGATATTGGGTAAGGTTGGGAAAGTGTTGTAAATCAATTAGCCAAAAGCCTTCCACAACAATAACAACTATGGCAAAAGTAAGTCGAGAAATTGCGTCGCAGACGATGCTCTACAATGTTGCTCAAGTGCATGAAAAGGGCGGCAGGCTGGGGGCAAATGGGGAACGGAATGTGGTAAGTGGGAAGTAAGACTGCTGTTGTTGTTGTTGCTGTTGCTGTTGCTGTTGTTGTTGCTGTTGTTGCAGAACTTGCATTTCCAATATGATTTATGGCAAAACAAAATGCACAAATGCTGTTACCAGCTATTACGATAGTCGTCTGCGATTGCTGCCTCGTAAATAACATGCTACGAGCAACGAGCAACGAGCTACAAGCTAAATCCCCCAACCCCCCCTGCTCTGCCCCAGCCAAACCCCCCCACACACAAAGCGCACAACGGATGGTGCAACAACGGATAAACGAGAGCGAAGGCGAAGGCGAAGGCGTTGCAGTTGCAACTAATTTGTTGCTCTAATGGGACAAGCAGCACAAGGAGCCAAATCTACAATATATATATACATATATATATATCTCTATGTATATCTATGTATATCTATATCTATATATATATATATATCTATATATATGTGTATGCATGGCAGGTATTTTTGCCAGAAGTTTATTCTGCTCATAAAGTTCATCATTGTGTTTTGCGCAAAGTTTTAATGGCAATGCACTCAGCAATAAACTGCTTATGAATTAAAAGTATTCAACCCAACAATTATTTATCAGTGATTGAACATTAAAAGCCGTAATCGAGATTTTAAGTGCAAATCGTATAAAAGCATATATTTCTCGCTTAACTTGGTTTATTCTAGTTTTTTGCGCTTCTTACCTCGCCACAATAAAGCCTTAAATTGAGAGTATTTTAAGTATATTAAATGAGCTTAAGTACAAAACATATTAAATAATATATTTCTGGCTTAAACTGGATTATTCTTGTATCTTTTTGAATCTTTTTTGTTGTCTGCTTACTTCTCATTGTGGCTTTTATTTTATTTGAGATATAAGTTTTTGTTTTTCATTTTAAGAAGATCAAAATATATAAATGTTATAAAAATTTCTTATTTATTAATATATATATATAATTTTAAATTTTATCTTACATTTAATTTAATTTAAGTTGTTCTTACTTTTTGTATTTTTGGTGTCGATTGACTCAAGTTGATATTAAATAAATAAATAAATATATTGCATTTGTTTTTCACTGTGTACCGCTAATTGATTTAAGGCCACTCCTAGCTAAAGTCCAGCAATTAATTATTATTGCCAAGAGAACTGTAATTTAGCAGCAACATGATTTATTCGAAAGAGACTTTTATGGAGTCCATAAACTATTTACACTTATGTAATCAAAGATTTAAAGAGTTTATTATTGCTGAGCAAGCAAGATATTCAGACACGATTTTACACGATTCTCAATGAAAGGATACAATTATTAACATTTAAGGTTTTTTTTTTATTATTATTATATTTAGCTATCAAGTTTGTTTTTTGTTGATTTTTCTGTCAGCTGTCTTTTCGGTTGGCATAATTGCTTTAAGATTATAAGAAATAATTAAAGAGCCATTATATTCATGAGACCAATAATAATAATAATAATAAGGGAAGAGAATGGCGAACAATAGAAACAGATAGCTCAGCATTCAAATCAAATTGCCCCGAAAATAAAACCTGAGCCACAGCAAAAACCCCAAAACGAAACCAAAACAACCAAAAAAAGAGACAAGCAAGTAGCTCGACTACCAGATACCCTGCACCTGTAGGAAACTTCCACTTGCTGCTGGCTAATTTAGTTATATGAAAATGATGAAACTTTTACAGTTGTTCAGCATTTTGTGAAAGTTTATCTGTCTTTAAAATTATAGCTTTTATAGCAATTGAAAATCGATTTATCGATATTGATTATTTTCAAGTGTTTCTCAAAGCATCTTTATGAAATTCTCACAGATGATCAGTATTAGTTATCGATTAGAAAGATATATCTTTAAAATAAACGTTTCTACAGCTATTGAAAATTGATTTATATCGATAACCGTTAAGCAGCAGCTATCGATTAAGTAATATGAATCTATACGAATAATTACAAGCCAAATTGGAGGCTCAATTCATCTGTAGATGTTAATCATGAATATATATCTATATATACTTGAGGGGATCGGAGTTGCTGCCTGCTGTTTGTCGCATGCTTTTTGCACAAACTCAGCATGCTCTTTTGGGGCCATTTTGCAATAGGCATAACAGAATCAAAACACAATAAAGAAACGAGAGGAGAAGCAGAGAATTAAAAATCATTAAATGCACGAAATGGCAGAGAAATGTGCCATGGCCATTAAGAATTATATGCCGTCAACCAAAACGAGAAACGAGAAGCGAGAAGCGAGAAACGAGAAGCGAGAAGCGAGAAACGAGCAAAACAGAAAAGCACTAAAAACCAAGGAACCCGAGAACTGGAGACTAATTATAATGCCAAGATCACGTATTCGCATTTTGCGAATGTGCATGCCATTATGGAAGGACGATTTATGTCCAGACACCGATAAAGATACAGATACAGATACAGATACATGCATAGATACAAATGCAGATACAGATACATGCATAGATACAAATGCAGATACAGATACAGATACAGATGCAGATACAAATGCAGATACAGAGACATGCATAGATACAGATACATGCATAGATACAAATGAAGATACAGATACAGATACAGATACATTCATAGATACAGATACAGATGCAGACGCAGATACAGATACAGATGCAGATACAGATGCATGTATAGATACAGATACAGATACATATACAGATACAGATACAGATACAGATACAGATACATATACAGATACAGATACAGATACAGATACAGATACAGATACAGATACAGATACAGATACAGACACAGATACAGATGCAGATACAGATACAGATACATGCATAGATACAGATACAGATACATGCATAGATACAGATACAGATACAGATACAGATACAGATACATGCACAGATACAGATACGGATACAGATACAGATACATGATCCATTTTTCTCCCAGCTAGATTTAGCTTTAAGCTATTATTGAACTCATTTATGGCAAAATCGGTAAGCATATAAAATCAGCTGCATTTTAAATGCCAATTT
Organism: Drosophila anomalipes; assembly: GCA_035041615.1. Classification (NCBI taxonomy): domain Eukaryota; kingdom Metazoa; phylum Arthropoda; class Insecta; order Diptera; family Drosophilidae; genus Drosophila; species Drosophila anomalipes. The sequence goes on from JAWNKZ010000166.1 coordinate 10,610,739, forward strand.
TTTTCTATAAAATATAAAAATACCATTTTAAATAATAAAATTATTATTTTATACAAAAATAAAATATTGTTTATTGTTTATTGTTTAAGTTTATTGTTTATTGTTTATATTTATGTTAATGTTTATGTTTATTGGATTTAGAATTTATATACACATCTAATTATGCCTTATCTGGTCTTAGCCATCCTCGTCGAGATTATCGCACTCATCGTAGTTGGCCCTGGAGTTGAGCGCGTTGGCATCCTCAATCTGTGGATTGAGATTGCAACCTTGCAACATCATCTGCTGCAGTTGGGTGACATGCGAGGGCTTCAATTGGTCCATGCAGCCGTAATAGAGCACATCCGAGATGAGTTTGCCAGCGAGCAGCTGCTGTTGCTTGGGCATCTCATCAAATTGAGTGCGCCAGGTGTGAGCAAGTGCCTCCGATGCGGAGAGCGAGGAGAAACGCTTGCGCTGCTCCCGCTGCTGCTGCCTGTGGGAAGTGGGTGAGTGGGAGGAACTGCAGTGCAACAGTGTCGGAGGAGTTTCGGGGAATTCATCCTTAACAGCCAAGCGACGCTTTCTGGTCGGGATCGGATTAAATTGCTGAGGTGGCAAATACAAGTTGTAAGAAATGGATAATAATTTAAGCTTAAAAGTTGAATTACCAAAGCGTCTTGCTCTGGACTGCTGCTGGCAGCCTTGTGGCAGCTCTCCTCCTGCCCCTCGAGAAAGCCGAGCAGCTCAAAGTACCACAACGTTGACTCGAACGGATCCCGCTCCTCGTCGCACTGTTCCCGTTTGCGCAAATCCCGTCGAAAGTTCGTTCGAAACGAGTTGATCTTCTTGACGACGAGTGCCCGATCCGCATGCGGTTCCACTTCGCGCAGCTTCAGCACCAGCTGCTCATAGCCGGCTGTCTTTAGTGCTCGACTGCTGTACTCGGGACTCTTGACCTTCCACACCGCTGGCAAGGATCGATAGAGCTGCAGGAATTCCGTCCAGAACAGTCTGTCGCGTGAGTTCATCGCCAAAATTTGAATCAAAAGCTGTCCACAGGTCGAACTCGCACACAGCACTGAATACGCAAAAAAAATTGCTGAGCACAAGCTTGCATGCGCAAAATGCAAAATGAGGCATAGAGCAATAGCAGCAGTAGCAAACCTAATGAGTGTGCGAGCGAGAGAGAGCAACAACGAAAGCTGCTCTGCGCTGCTCTGCTGTGCTGAACGTGTTTGTTGTTTGTGCAAACGATTTGCGCTTTACGTTTTGTGCTGGCATTCGCCAATGCTAATTTGATTGCACTAAGTAAAAGCTAAATCAAAGAAGCAAAACAAGAAGCAGAAGGAGAAAGGTGCGGTGTGTGTGTGTGCGAGTGAACAGCTGATTTGGTAGTTTGTGCAAAGATAGAGACGCAAAAATAAGAAGAAGAGGAGACAGAAGATAAGAAGAAGATTTGTTCTCTATTCGACTTGGGAATTTTAAGGCTCATCATTTAAACATTTATGTGAAACACAATGAATATTCCAAGTTATTTTCGAATTTTTGGTTTTTCTCATTTGAGCATTAGCTCAGTTAATCATTTATTATTTATGTTTATGTTTATATTTATCATTTTATATTTATCGAATTTTTAAGTGCCAAACGATAAGCGTATACAAAAAAGCTATAAATCCATGGAAACCTGTTCAATGTCCCAGGGCACAGGCTTATCAAAACTATTAACTAGACCACCATTTGGTCCATGTCTTGCACTATTATCTTGAACTCCAAGAAAGTCTAGAAATAATCTCAATTTTGATGGCTCAAAAACATAAACCAGAACCATTAAAAAGGGTCGATTTCAGTTTTCTATTGAGAGAATTCTTGTGTATATTTTGTAATTTATAATGTTTCTAATAAAATGAATAACTTGTTTAATCAACTCCACAAGATGTAACTCACACTAATCTACACATTATAAAAGATATTTTAAAGGTTTGCCCAACTTCATCTTGCAATTTCAATGAATTTTCTTAAATAATTGCAAACTTTATTTCAGATCAGAAATAAAGATAAACAGATAATGTAAGGAAATTTAACAATTTGCCGAAAAACAAAGTATAAAAGTTTTGAATAATTAATATGTATTTTATTATCGAATTGCGAATATTAGTTTATATATATTGAAATTAAACAAAGATCTACAATTTTTTTACGATATTCTTTTTAATTTTTAATCCAGGCAGAATTGTATTAACTGATGCTGGCTTCAACTTTCTAAGTGTTATTGGTAACTGTATAAATCAGCTGAATCTATCAGATATTTCAGCATTTTCAGGCATCCTTTTCTAATCTGTAATCAAACTAAACAATTCTACATAAATTTCATTGCATTAAAATTGTGAAAGTTGTTCAATCCTAAATACGACTCTGATTCGCATATACTCTTAAGTCGCTTACAGCTTGTATAGGGTATTTTGAATATTTGGAAACAGACTGTTTTCGGTCGTCTCCCGTCCGATTTCATAGCCCTGCAAGCACTTGTAAATGCAAAACAACAACAGAATTGCTGCAGTAATTGGCTCACATTACAGAAACTCACAACTCTCAAGCTCGACTGCGGACTAACTGCAAAACCGCAGCTTCATCCTCAGCTCCATGCTCGGTTACAGATTCAGATTGGGATTCGGCTTTAGTTCGAAACACTTGCAGTTGCCACCCCTTAAAACCCGGTCATGTTGCCGGCTCCGACTGGTGTTATTGTCGTGGCACAATATTGCTTCCAAAAATGAAACGAAACAAAACAAAACAAATACGTGACCAGAAATTACAAAAAAGGAAAGAAGACAACAAAAAAAAATAAATCCCAAAAACCACAAACAACAACTAAAAATACAAATATAATGAAAAGAAAAAACCAAAACCAAAACCAAAAAAAAAAAAAAAAAAAACTGCGCCTCTCTGAAAACTGTGCAAAAAAAAAAAACAACAACAAAAAAAAACATGAGGAAACAACAAAAATCGCGTTGATTTGAATTTTAAAATGTTTTCATGGCATTTGGTTTGAGTGTGTGTGTGTGTGTCTGAGTGTGTGTGTGTGTGTTTGCCACTGCAGTGTTTTGTGATGCCGCACCTTGGGGCAAACTGCTTAAATGAAGTAATCCCAAAAATAAACAGAATAACTCGCAGCTACTTAAATTACTAAATAAAATTGAATTTAGCAATGCGAGTACGCTGCGTATGCGTAATAAATGTATTTATATTATTCATGGTATTCGATTCATCAGCTGAATGCGTTTGCATTTATTTTCCCATTGAAATATACATTTCTGTTTGTAGTTGTTTTCTTTAATTTTTTGTTTTTTTTTTTTTTTTGGGCAGACATTGCTTAATATTATTATATCTCTTTAAGTTTTGTGAAACAGCGGCATAAATATAAAATTGTGTTTACTGCGCCCACGTTGCGTATGTGTAATAATTATATTCACTTGTTTTTTTGTAGGCATAATTTTAGGGCCTGAAATCGAATCGCATTTCGGTTTCGGTTAAGGTTCCGATACGAGTTGGTTTCACATATTTTTCGGTAAAATGTTTTATAGTACTATAGCTCTATATCGTCTAAAAATATCGGTTACTTTATCGGTTTCTCAAGAAAAAAGCGAATTCGGTTGCGGAAATATTTTCGCAATTATTAATATATTAATAATAATTATTTATTAATAATTAATAAAGATCTCTTTTAAAAGTAGCTATATTTTCACTAATATTTAAAATCATTTTAATTTATAACAATATTAAAATAGAGTTCTTAAATAGGCTCATTTTTATTAAATGCTTAAGCAATGGGTGAACATTTATTCATATTTTAATACTAATTGTTTATTAATAATTAATAATGAACTCTTTTTTAACTTGGCTATATTTTCACTAATATTTAAAATGCATTTAATTTATAACAATAATAAAATAAAGTTCCTATTCTATTCTATTTCTGAGTAGCTTACTTTTCAATTTTCCAATAAGCTTACTATCCAATTGCTGCAACTGTTGCCCAAAAATCTGTGCAGATTACTTGAAAAAAGAAAAGCAATTTTGCACAGTGTAGTTTGAGCTAAGTCAGCTTCGAATTGGGAAACTTTTGTGAGTTTTGCGTAGCAGCTGATAAATCATAAACATCTTAGGGCAATGCCAAGGCCATTAGAGGCTGCAACTTTCAAAGCACACACACACACACACACACACACACACACAGGATACGCGGAACCCATTTGGGGCACATTGGGGCAATGCGCATATCTCTCGTGCCACTGTTCAACTCTCTACCAGTTGGCTGCTATCAACAAAAACTTTTACACTGCCATTTGCTGTCATTGTTGTTGCTGCTGCTGCTGCTGCTGCTGTTGCTGCTGCTGCTGTTTGCCATTGTCGGTTTGAGGCCATTACATATTTCAACGGAGACAACAGCAGCTCCAGTTCGGAGTTGAAGCTCCCAAACTGCCAACTCCTACTCCCAAACCACCAACAAAAGTTGCAGCGCCTTATGTAAATTGTAAAAAAAAAAAAAAAAGAAATAGGAAAAAGTGTACAAAATGTTGATAATGAAACTTTTCAACGCAATAAATAATAACAAACAAGCGACTGGTGCCGGGGCAGTTAAAGTAAACGCCATGTCAAATATTGATTTCGCGTTGAATTTTTATTTTCCTTTTTATTTATTTTTATTTTTTTTTTTGATTATTTCTATTAATACACGTTGGGGATGTGCGGCATGTGTTCACCGTGTTGTGTGTGTGGTGTGTGTGGTGTGTGTTGTGTATTGTGTGTTTGTGGGGCTTGGCTTTTAATATACACTGCGCCCATTCAAAACGAGTACAGACAGGTATAATAAGGTTTTAGCAAAAGGCGGTTGGCGATTCCATAAGGTATATAGTATATATAGCATTGATCAGCATTAAAAAAAAAGTTTATCTGCCTCAATAAACTGTTGTCAAATGTGTTTTCTAAAATTTGATATAGAAGTTTAGCTTGGAGTTTAAATCATGCAATCGATAATTGCATTAATTTCGTGTATATCGATACTAATCGATTTCTGATAGCAGCACAATTATAAATATTGAGCCTTGCAATGGAGAGATATATTTTTTATCTGCTGTGGCAATCTTATTATGATCGTATTTTAAGCAAACTGCTGACAGCAAGTCGCCAGTCAAAGACTATAAAGATATAGCTGCCAGTTTCAAGGTATCGCCTAGTCGAGCTGTCTCATTTTAATTTGATTTTTGTATTTGTCTTTTTGTTATATTTCGTATGTGGCCGTCCCAGTTCCAAAGATTTGCCCGGCTTTACGATTCACACCACAGCAGCCGGCGAGTCGCACGTGCGACGCTGATAACGCCACCATTTTCGTCTAGGTCAAGTTCCGATAGACGATTAGGTCGACTTGGCCAATTCCCTTTAGGTTATCAAAAGAAAACGTCGAAATACATGAATCGATCTGCGTATCATTTGCAAAGACATAAATCGACAAATTCATATTTAAATTGACAAATAAAATGTCAGCTAATTCCCAGAAGAGATCTGCTCCGTAAATGCTAATCACGTACACTTAATAAACAATAAATTGTACTAGTTTAAATGAAAATGTGCAAGAAAAATATAGCAGGTATATAATTGATATAGTTTGGGAATAACTGGAGAGTATATAGAGACTTAAACATATAAAAAGATTACTTATTTATTTAATGTGATTAACACTTATTTATAAACCAACTAAAAGTTATAGTTAAAGTTTTAATTGAGTTTGCTTTAGCATTTTCTTTGGCAAGGGTATCTGCAAGTCGGACACACCAGCTGGACTCCTTAATAGGCATATTTGTGTTTTGTATGATTTTATTTATTTTTTGCCGCTCTTATTTTCGCATATGGGCATAAAACAGAAACGTAAACAGACATAAAACGACATACAACCAAAATTGTTATGCAAATACAGAATGTATTACTACCTGAACACCAAGCCCCGCCACACTGTCTTTGCCACAAGAATACACACGCGCCGCACACACACTCACACACACACAGACACACACCTGAAGCCACAACAAAATGTCGTCTAGCAATGGATTCAACTTGCATGTGAATACAGACAATGTGGGTGTGGCAATATATATATATATTGTATATATACCAAAAATATTCAAAGGCGAGTCACAAAACAAAACTAAACAGTAAACAATAATAATAATAATAATAAAAATGACAAATAATAATAAACAAAATAAGTACGCAATAATCGTCTTTCAATTTGCGCCAAGCAAATGGAAATGCAAATGGAAGGATCAATTTACTCTATTGACAATTTGAATAAATCTGTTCAAATATTATTAAGAATAGTGGAGACTTTTTTGCTAACAATATAATAAAGAAACACTTGGCTTAAACAGATTTTTACAGAATCAACACGACGTATGCCAAATATAAGCCAAAGAAGTCATGGAACTTGATTAATAAAATTTATGTGAGTCTAAAATAGAAACAATAAAATAAATAAAATAAAAATTGTCATACTAAACTGCAGTTGGTTTAGCTACATAAGCAAAAATGAGCGAAATTCATTTTTAGAAAAATAATATATATTTTTTATTTAATTTTCTTTCTTTTATGGTTTCATGATGTGCACTTTTCCATAGAAGTAGGCAAATTGACTGAACTGTTCAAGTATTATTAATAACAGTGAATACTTTTTAATACCAGCAAGTATAAAGAAATAAAGAAATAATAAAGAATCATTTGGTTTAAGCTGATTCTTACAGAACCAACACGACGTATGAGTAATAAGCCAAAGAAGTCATGGAACATGAATAATAATATAAAAAATATAATAAATTAAATAAAAATAATAATATTAAATTGCCGTTAGTTTAGCTACATAAAGTAAGAGGAGATAAATTAATGATTAGATATATAATATATATATTTTTGATTTAATTGTCTTTCGTTTATAGTTTTGATGATGTGTACTTTTTCGATGGAAGTAGCCAAATTTGTTAATTGATTGAGAATCACGAAAACAATGATATTGCATTATTCGATATCTGCACACTAATTTGCCTAGGCTTATCACCGAAAGGGATGACTTGACGAAATGAAATGGCCCTAAAAGTTTTGTTGTTTGTTAACAGAAGCTAACTGAAATTAGTGGAAAAAACTGTAGCTAATTTCTTAAAATAAATATATGGAAACTAGTGCGGGCATATTAAATTGAAATGTGGGTTAGGTAATAAACTCGTTTTATTGCACACACACACTACACTTTTTTTTTGCAATTTTTTTTATATTTTTTTCGTATTTTTTTTTCGTATTTAGCATAGAACTCAATCATAAATAGCGCCTCAAATCGTAGTCGTAGTAATAAAAAAAAAAAACAACAACAAACAACATTGAAACAACTCGCACGACAACTCATAAATATTCAACTTTTTGTTATGGTGTCTGCTGTATATTTTAAATACCCTTCCACAGATCATACACACTTTGCCACCAACTGGGGCAACAGTTAATTTGCTGCTTGAGAGTTGGTTGTAACTGAAATATGAAAACAATCATTTTTGCTCCATTTTCTGTTATCTTTGCTGATTACATTTGTTATTTTTAGATATTAGAGTATTGCTGGTTCGATTTTTGCATTGTGCTGTTTGCATTGATTACGTCTGTAAACAAATAGTAAAATCGTGTTTTCAGTTTTGCAAATACATATATATATATATATATATATATATATATTTATTCATTTGATTTGCTCAGCACATGAACACACAGACCGACACACCAAAGTACTCAAACACCCGGTCAGACATAACAGAGACAGACACCAGACAGACACACACAATTGCAACTTGCAGCTATAAATACCACACCCGAGAGAGAGAGCGAGACGGATATAGAGAGAGAGAGAGAGAGAGAGGGAGAGAGTGGGAGAGTGGGAGAGTTGAGGGTCTCGCTGTGGAATCTGCGTAATTTGCTTAGTCGTCTTATCGTTTCGAGTGCCGGTTGTACCGATTGAAAGGCGCACGTTGCGTCACGCCTCATTTTCTAGTGGCAGACATATTTTTGTTGTTGTTGCAGTTGTTGTTGCAATTGTTGTTAGTAGTAGTTGTCGACTTGTTAATGACTCGCATCGATCTATTGACTCGTCTAGCCGTTGCGATCGTTAAAAACTAAGAGCGTTGCATCTGGCGCAAATGACCTAGCCAACAATATGCTGGCCATTTATAATTAGCACATGAAATATATTTGCATATCATCGAAACTACAAAATGTTAGCTTAGGTTCAGCTTGGTCATAAATAAGTAACTGGCTGATTGGGTTAGGTTTGAGCAACTGAATAATCGATATATAAAATGTGGGTTATTTGCCAAAGTAATTCGATTTATGTTTCGCACCTCTCATTGCAAACAAGCCCATAACAAAGTACTGCAAATGGCATAAACTATCTAAATACTTGAAAAGAATTGTTCATAATTAATGAACAAAGATCTACTATTAATATTTATTATACACAAAAGATAAAAGATAAAGATGAGATTATAGATGAAAGCAGAGACAGGCAAATCTCTGATATTGAGTGGAGAACTTTGTTATTTGAAATCTTCTCTTACTAAATTTGTCTAAGTTTTTTTTAGCTTTAAGTAAATTATTTCTTGAGGGTTTATATTAAATGAGAAAAATATTATTTAAAAAATACGCGCAAGAATTCATATAGAACTATTATTATTTTGAGCGCAGCTGTACTACTTTAAGCAAAGTAAGCAAAAGTAATATTAACAATTATTTAAAATATTTTTATATACTTTTAAATGATATGCTTACATGTCTAAAATGTCTGTGTTTGCATTTTAAACTGAAAATTTCAATTTATTTGATTAATAAAAACTTTTCTAAGTGCCTCATTTAGTTTGACTAAAATATCGCCAGAGTAACTGTGATGAAAAGAACAAGTATCTTTGAATGGAAGGCACCAGTAACTTTCTATCTAGAAGAATATCTTTAACGAAACTACAAACAAATAGAAATCTACTATATATATGAGAGCTAAGCTTAATTATTATTTATAGCTCAAATGGGTCTCAACTATTTCAAACTATGCATAGAAGATAGTTTGAGGCAGGCAGCGGCTGTAAAGTATCTGAGAAGCACTTGATTTGTAGCCACATCATGTAACAGGCTGATAAGCATGACAAACACACACACACAAATGTATGCATGTGTGTGTGTGTGTGTGTGTAAGCACATTATGTAAATACGAGAGAGTCTGGACATTCATATGCAGATAGATAGATAGATGGATGGATGTGTAGATGTGCACATCTATTTGCATGCAGCCATACTAAATACATAAATACATATACCCGCTCTCGACCCCACTGCCCAACTGTCCATATCAATTGCAGCAGCTACAAAATGTAAAATGTGCCCCACTCCTGCCTCACCCCCTACCCCTGACTGTGGCAACTACATGAGAACTACATGTAGTCGCATGTAATTTAATTTGCATTTATTTATATTCATGTGCATGATTATTATTTGTCATATTGTTTGAGCTAAATTTAAATATTTCATTTAACAAGTTCTTCAATTAAATTATTAATGCAAATTGTTTCATTCCACAAAGGGTTGTGCCGGGGGGAGGCGGCTCCGTTTAAGTAGCTTGTCATTGCTTTTTAGTTTACATATTTTACAAATTGAATAAGTGAAACTTGAGCAAGTGAATTGAGCTTCGACTACTAGATACCCTGTGCACTTGTAAATCTCTGGCTAAATGTGAATTATGCTAATCTAGGGTGTCTGCTAGTCGCTCACTCAGCTAAACTGTAGACTGCTGCATGTTGAGCAACGCTACATGGCAAGTTGTATGCTCAATTTATTTGTAGGTCATTTTCATGTAATGCAAAATGCTGCAAAAGTTGCTGCAAAAAGCACAAACAACAGCGCAGCAAGCAGCAGCAGACGGCAGCGCTAGCAGCAGAGGCAGAGCTAGCAGCAGAGGCTGAGCTAGCAGCAGATTCTGCGCTAGCAGAGGCAGAGCTAGCAGCAGAAGGAGAGGAGGCAGCAGAGGCAGGGTTAGCAGGTAATGTAAAGCCAACAGCAGCAGAAGCAGGGTTTAGGATCAGCAGCAGAGTTATTAGCAGCAGCAGAGTTAGCAACTAATGTAGAGTTAGTAGAGAGTTAACAGCAGAAGCAGTGTTAGCAGCACTGACAGAACTAGCAGCAGAAGCACAGTTAATAACAGCAGCAGAGTTATGAGCAGAAGCAGAGTTAATAACAGCAGCAGAGTTGTGAGCAGAGGCAGAGTTATGAGCAGAGGCAGAGTTAGTAGCAGCATCACAGTTAGCTGAAGAAGAAGAGTTAGCAGCTAATTTAGAGTTAGCAGCAGCAGAGGCAGAGACGCCAGCAGAAGCCGAATTAGCATTAAAAGCAGAGTAAGCGGCAAATTTAATAACACCAGCAGAGACAACAAAGTTATTAGCAGCGGCAGAGTTAGCTGCAGCAGCAGCGCAGCAGCAGAGTTAACAGCCATCATAAAAATTAGCAGCAGCAGCGCAAACAGCGTTTTGCGACTATTTCAAAGGCGTTCGCTGTTTGTCTATGCAAAACAGTTATATCAGAGATTTATGTCAACAGCGACACACACCCACACACATACACACACACACACACACACACACACACAGCATACACACTTTTCATCTCAATGCCTGTGGTTGAGGTTAAGAAGCTGACATTTTGAGGCGATTTAGCCTGACAGGCGACAATGGGAGCGAACTGTTTATTGTTGTTGCTGTTTCTGTTGCTGTTGCTGTTGCTGCTTCTGTCGAGTTTTATGGGCTGTGGCAGCTCCACCCACATGTGGCTAGTTGCAAGTGGCGGTTGGGTCCGCTGTGCACCAGGGTCAAACTGAACGGGCCACAAGTCTGGCAGCTCAAGATTGCAATACTTTTTATTCGAGGTTGCCGACAGACATAAAAATAAAAATGCATAAACTGCACATAAACTTTGTGGCAGAAATGTGCTTAAAAATGTATGCAATTCTCGGCAGTAAATTGAAAAAAAAAAAAAAATCATGCTAACACTAAATTCCAAATATTTATTCAGAAATACTCAACCGATCAACTGATTAACTGTTGAAATTGAAATGTTATCTTTTCCAACTGACTCACATTGAATTCGACAGCGGAAACAACACAAATCAAACTAACTCAATCTGACATTATTTATTGATCTTTTAATGAATTAACTAATCTAATGACTATCTGATATATGTATATATATATATATATATGTTTACTTTGATCAGTGGAATCATATTTTATGGCCCTCGTTAAAGTCTATGGCACAAAAACTAAGTCGACAACAATCAGCTCAATCTGAAACAGTTGTTTACAAATTTTGCACACACCATAAACCGGTTCAAATCGGTTCCGGCTCCGCTTGACTATGCAAATACTCTGTTTACACTTTTTTCATTGTTTTTTAAATACAATTTTAACTTAGTTTTAGCTTCGAAATGGTTTCAATGTGCATTTTAATCATTTCTTATTGATTTTATAATGCTTTAAGTGTTTAGTCAATATACCCCAGAAGGGAGACAAGTGCCAAGGGGTATTGTCATGTTGTGCAATCAAAAAAAAGACCGACAGTCTGCCAGGGATAGACGGCTGTTTGAAGATCGACGGCTCCGGCCATAAACTGATACCGCAAGCTGACCAAATAACTAACTATACACACAACAACAACAACAACAACCAACAAAAAAATATAACGAAAAACAAGCAAACAGATAAGGTTGAATGTTTTTCAATGCTGTTGCCCAAAAAAAAAAAACAAAAACAAAGAAACCAACAATCATTCTTATCAGCCCAATGAGTAGTTGGTCAAAACAGCGTCAGACATTCGAACGGCCTTGAGTTGGCCACTACTTGTCAGCCAAAGTAACGCGATGGGGTACAAAGTTGAACAGTTGCCAGGGTTGCATCACTGCTTACATGCACCACTCACGCCAGAACCAACCACAAGCACCACTCTGCATCGCTGATAACACGTGACAGTTGCAGTTGCAGTCAAGAACCATCCAAAAAAAAAAAAAAAACTGAACTACTTTGGAACTGTTGCATGTCAATTAACGATGCAACAGTCTGGCAGTGCAGCATGTGACTGGCGAGTGCCTTCTAACTTGGTCAATATAGTTCCGAGTCAGCTTATAATTATTGTTTGCCATATCAGTTTTTGTAAGTTGGCTTTTTAGCACACTCGTCTCTGTTGTTTTTATCTAAATACCAGACAATTTTGTAATAGAAAAGTTACCCTTGAAAATGGAAGAGAAAGGGTTTAATCGAGCTGTGCAAGAGTATGTAACAGACAGAAGAAAGCAGACCCCATAAAGTATATACATTCTTGATCAGCATAACTACGTCCATATATATATTATAAGATATAATAAGAGCTACAGATGTAATTTGATTGGAATGTAAGTTCTTGTCTAGCATATGCAGATCAAGTTTAATACATTTAATCGATAACAATCCAAGTATCGATATACGATAGCTTGAGCTAGAGACTTAATTGGATTGCAGAGCAAGTTCTTGTTCATTTAATCGATAACTATACATTTATCGATATACGATAGCAATAAAAGTTGCAATTGTAGCCATTCAATCGATGCACACACATTAACTAATGCCTCAACTTCTTCAATTTGAATTTAGTTTAGTTTGGCTACTTATAAATATCTAAATAATATATAAAAAAAATTATATTTTATTTCTTTAAATTTCTTGTTAGCTGTTTTTGTTTTTTGTACAGAACTATAAACATTTAATGGGTCCAGCTAAGTGCTTAAGCATCATGTTATCTATCTCTCAAAAATTCGCATTAACCGCAAGATTTTAAGTACTCATAAAGAGACTTAGGTATTAGATATAATATATATATATATATTAGTTACTTAAAAGGATGACTAAGTCCGAATACTTTCTTCTAGCCAAGATCTGTGTTTGATGTGACTTGTGGGGTTAAAGATAGCTCAACAAATACAAATGATCCGATGTGTGTGTGTGTGTTCAGTTCTGTTCTGTATTTGAGCAGTGCTGTATATATATTTACCTGATGACTAATCCGGCAACTTGGGCAAATGTTTATTTGGCTTGAGTTCAACAGCGAATTCGATTCCAGTCCAACTGGGCCGCATTTGCATGTACATCAAAAACACACACACACACACAACACACACACACACACATAGATACATATATATATATATATATATATACCCTGTACGTCCAAGTATTACTTAATACCTTTGACTAAGCGCTGCTCACAACACTGAGCCATCAAAACAACTTTCGATTACGAAATTTAGCACAGAGTCGGGTCGTTGGGGCCTAGCCAATCACTATGGGTGCCTATGCATCGAGGGGGGTACAAAAAACAACCAGAAATTAAACGAAACAAACCAAAAACTGTTGCACTACTTTTCCAAATCAATTTACGACTGGCAAATGCTCTACAAACAAAAAAAAACAAAATGCAATCTTGTTGAATGCAAAAATCTTTCTACATTTCATTTGATATATATTCATAACTAGAAATGCCATTAAATTTTGCATATATAAAAGAACTCTAAAAAAATGTGTAGAGTGTAGTCTGCGACTTGGCACACCCGTCAGGTTCAACGCGAGTCGAGGGTAGCTGAGCAAAAAAAAAAACAGCAAACTTAATGAGCTTTGCGAAATGTGTTTGCTTGCCCTTTCGATGGCTGTCAAGTACACGATAAACGACAACAGGTTGAAGACTAGCCATAAGAACAACAACAGCAACAACAACAATGACAACTGCCACAATAGCAACAGCAACAACAGCAACAACAGCAACAATAGCAACAATGACAGCAGTAACAACTTTAACACTTAACACAGCTGAAATGAAAATTACACAAAATTAAAAATGCAACCGCAATAAATGATGATGATGATGATGATGATGATGTTGTTGTTCGGAGCCGTAGTTAATGATGATTGCAATGATGACTAATGCGCTGCGTTGGCCAAGCAACTCGCATGGAACATAGAGCATGAAACAACAACAACTAAAGCAACAACAACAACTAAAGCAACAACAACAACAACAACCACAACTAAAGCAACAACAACAATACAGAAAAGACCACTTGAACGAATTTCACATTGCGAAGTCATCGCTGCGGTTGCTTCTAAGTTGCCAACAAACTGAATGACTAACTGACTGAACGATTGACTGATTGACTGATTGACTAACCGACTGAGCGACCAAGAGACGAGTGGTTCTGTCCATGAATGATGACTGCGTGGTTCAGTGGCTCAACCTGTAGCTGCGGCATTGCACGGGTCAAAGTCATGCGAGTGCCTCATGTGAAAGTTTTCAGAATGGAATATTATACATATATGCAACATACAACATATACCTTATTTATTATAGATATTGCTGCCATACATATACCTCATTTATTTTAGATATTATTATTATATCTACTTTTTTTATTATATATATTCCTGTCTTGCAACGCAGAATATGCAAAATAAAAGACATTTTCAAGATTTACATTATTCATGGATTATTATAGATATTGCTGTTTTGCAACCCAGAAATCTTTTCATAATAGTTTACTCAATTTATATATAGTCAATTCTGTTTTCTCAATTGTTTTTAGAAACATATACCCAATTTCTTATAGACACTTTTGTGTTGCAGCTCGGCAAACAAAGAACAAAGGCTTCTTTTAATAGCAAAACAGTATTCATTTTGGTCGCTTTGCAGCAATTCCATCATTCAATTGACTTGATTCACTCTCCTTATCACTTCAAATACTATAAGTAATTAGGTAATTAAATAGTCTTTGACCCTTGTGGCGGATAATCATATTTGAAAATGTTTTCTAAGGCGAGCATTAAACAAAGAAAAAATTCGATTTCCCTTTTGGGAGTTTAATGTTGGCTTATAACAACTACAACAAATAATAAATACATGATTTCCCCAGTGTGCATTATAAATATACATATCTATATATATATATATTTATATATATTTATATGGCACATTTGCTATTTTTTTTTGCTTTTAATTTGACATTCGATTGTGATATCGAACATTTACTTATGAGCCCCCATTGATTTATGGTTCCCTTGATAGTTAAAACATTTTGTAAACAAGCTCATTTTTTGAGATTCTTTTTTTTTTGGAAAAATAATAAACAAATATCGGCGAAAACTTATCGTGCATATTTGCGTGCATTTGTTTATTATATAAACAAATTGCTTTGTTTATTATTTAAACGAATTCATCATTTTAGATATGCCCTATCAGTTGTCGCTTTTCAGTTAAATGTATCTGCATATGTATTTAGTGGCACACAAAAAAACGGTAATATTTATTTATATATATTATATGCTGACGAATATGCGAGATATATATATATATATATATATATATATACATATATACACTGTGTATACTATGTATAAAACATAATAATTAAAATGATAAACCCATATTTATTTGTGAAACAAAAACAAATGTATCTTTTTACGTATGTATCTTGTTGCGAGTATCTCTAAGATACTTTTGTGAATGCGCTCCTTGATTTAATTTGCTTCAACTTATCGCTATCTGCAGATGTAGCCAGTTTGTGGCGTTCTTTTTAGATGGGTGGCAGGGTGGCAGGGGGTGGCAGGGGGGGGGTTGTTGTGTTGTGTTGGGTGGTGCGCGGTTTTTGGGCGGTGCGTTACAGCAGAGATAAACAGCCATTTAAAACCACGAAAATTTGCATTTTTATTGCGCTTGTTCACTTGTATAATAATTGCCGACCGCAGCAGCCGTTACATTTCATATCTCTAAGATACATTTTCCAATTTACCAACTGGCCGCCAAGGGGATTACAATGTCTGTGTATGTGTGTGTGTGTGTGTGTGTGTGTGTGTGTGTGTGTGTGTGTAAGTGTGTAAGTGTGTGTGTGGCAGCCTTTTGAGCCTTCTGCTACTGCTGCAACTTCTTGTTCGTCTTCTTTTTTTGTTGTTGTTTTTTGTTGGTTTTTGCTACACTTGTTTGCTGGCTTTATCTTTTGTTTCTATGCTCAAAATTTTGCACATGTGGCTATTTGTTGTTATTGTTTAGCTCATGCAGTTGTAGCCACATTGAGCCAGAGCGAGAGAGAGAGAGAGTGCGAGGGAGATGGAAAGAGCGAAGAGCTGGCAAATGACTCACAATTGGTTTGCAGTCGTTTTCTTTTATTGCAGTTGTTGCTTTAAGCACTTCATTGTTGTTGTTGTTGTTGTTGTTGTTGCTGCTGCTGCTGCGACTTATGAAACCTTCGCTGTTCATTAGTGTTGTTGTTGTTGTTGTTGTTGTTGTTGCTACTTCTTTTGTTATTGCAATGAAAAGTTGTCGTCGCATTGTTGCTAGCCCAGGTACACATATACATATATATGTATATGTGCGTGTGTGTGTGTGTGTGTGTGTACACATATCATTCACATTGTGAAAACCTTGGGACGCTACAATTACTGTTGACTTTGTTGCTGCTGTTGTTGTTGTTGTTGCTGTTGTTGTTGTTGCTCTCTTCGCCCAGTTCGCATTTCCGCTTTCCTGCCTCGCAACAGTCGTCATTGTTTTCACAGCCACAGCACCGTTGGCAACAACTACACCAACAGCAATCAAACAAACACACACACACACACACACACACACATATATATATATATGTATATTTGTGTAATAAACATACATACACTGAGAGAAGCGATGCATAAGCAGCTTATTACAGTTTTTACACTTGGATTTAATCTGGGCAAGATTTAAGGGCAAATCATAAATCTTTAGCGTAGACTTTTGTTCGCTTCTATATAATAAGATTAGGCATTATGCTTAGATCCGACTAAAAGAAGTTAAGCAAACGAAATTCAGACTTAAATTGGATTTATATATATATATATATATGAATATATTTTATTAATATGAATACACAATATATTAAAGAGTTCTACTTTTATTTTAATCATGCTTTGTTATTATTATTATCATTATTATTATTATTATTATTATTATTATTATTATTATTATTATTTTTATTATTGTTACTATTATTATTACTATTATATTATATTACAAAGTTA
This sequence comes from Drosophila anomalipes, assembly GCA_035041615.1. Taxonomy (NCBI): domain Eukaryota; kingdom Metazoa; phylum Arthropoda; class Insecta; order Diptera; family Drosophilidae; genus Drosophila; species Drosophila anomalipes. Next base: position 10,627,898 of record JAWNKZ010000166.1, read on the forward strand.
CATCTTTTTTATCGGATTGATGGTCTGTCTGTGTTCCGAGCTTAAGACATGTTTCTATCTGTAACTATATCTATATCTATCTATATCTCAATCTCTATCTCTATCTATATCTATATCTATCTCTATATCTATATCTATCTCTATCTAAATCTATCTCTATCTCTATTTCTATCTCTATTTCTATCTCTATCTCTATCTCTATCTCTATCTCCATCTCTATCTCTATCTCTATCTCTATCTCTATCTCTATCTCTATATCTATCTCTATATCTATATCTAAATCTATTTCAATTTAACAGTGGATTCCGACAAGCTTTAAAGATTAACTAGCATTAAGCAAGTTTTAAAGATTTATTTTAATGACTAAAAGTTGGACAATTCGCCAAAGATTAAACGATTAAAAATAAATCACTTCAAGTTTTAAGAAAAGTGCAATAAAAATAGTAATTAAAAGCATAATCAGACAGACATAAACACATTAATTTGGCTCAGTGCATTTCGGCCACAAAACAACATAACACAACGCAAACAAACAGCAACAACAACAACAGCAGCAACAACAACAACAGCAACAACAACAACAACATGAATAGAAATGAGAAGTACAAAAAGTGCTTATCAGTTTTGGAAACAAGCAAATCTAAGCGATACCACCAATTGAGTCAGAAACAAAAAAAGATACGACAAGTTGACAAAACAGAACACAGAACAGAACCAAATAGAACCAAAACAACACCGAGACGAACACAAAATACACACAGAAGTAAATGTGTATATACAATTGTATCTACGAGATACATATGTATCTGTCTGCTTGAAGAAAACGAACCCATCGAAAGGATCGCTGTCTAATTTAGAAATTTACTACTTACGGCATTAGAGGAGGCAACAACAACAACAGCAACAACAACAACAACAACAGCAACAAGAACAAATGGTTTGGGTGCCAAAGGTGACGGTTGAGGGCTGGCTTGCGTCCATATCAAGATCGTACCACAGATCTTTTGTGGTTGCCACACACAAAAAGGACAACAACAAAAAGAAAACAGATCTGCTGAAGGTCATAGAAGCGAAGAAAATGCTTTAAATTATTGCTGTGCGATTTGCCCATAGCCAAATTGCTGTCTGAGCGGAGAAATCTCAAGATTTATTTCCGGAAAATGTCAGGGAAACATGTGTATCTACTTAAAGTGCATCCCATAACACGAACAGATACTTTTGCTGTGGAATCTTGATTAGTTTTCAGAAATTTCTCGATATTAGCGGAATTCAGTTCTCCTTAAAATAATGGAAACCAAGCAGACAACTCTGGCTTAAGTTAAAGTTTTACTTGTAGCACAAAACAGATTCAATCTAAGAATGCTTATAAAGGAATCAGGAATATTATATTCTTTGACTGAATCAAATTAAAATGAGAAAACGGCTATGATGAAGTTGTGCAAAGTTATACAACAGACAGAAGGCAGCCTGTTGGACTTTATAGAGTATACATATTCCTGAACAGCATCAAAAGAGTTAGCGACTTCAGATTTAGAATATTAGTTATTGCATACCCAATGCAAGTTAAGTTTATTTGATTCTTACTCGATATAAATTCTTTCCCAAAGCACTAAAAGAAGCAATTGATATTATTATTGGCACTGCGATCTACTCGATCTATTGTGACCCCCTCTGAGACTATAGCTGCCTCCTCCCTCCTCCATCAATCCCATCCATAATCTTTGCTGGGTTGAGAGCTTCTATGTCTTCTATGAAACTCATAGCATGCTTCCTTAGGATGCAGGGTCTACTACTATAAATACCTAATTTAGTTAGGTGACTTCTTAGTCTACAATGTCCTCTCTGTAGACCGTTGAGTATCCCAAGCCTGGTTATTATTTGCTTAAATCTTTTATGCGGATAGCCAGCCCAGAAGACATCTGGCTTGTCTGGCTTGTGCTGGTGTCCTGGTTCCGTTGCCAATGCATATCTAATAAACCCCAACATATTATTGATCAAATGCAAACATTTGATTTCAAGCTGACTCCACAGTGTGTTCACTGTAACAGTCAACACTGATATCAGCACAAATAGGTTTTAATGTACCCAGTGAAGTGTTTGCACTCAAAGAGCTGATAATAATCATAATAACTGATTGATAAGAATCTGGCTCTGTCTCCGACACCGTCTCAGGTAATCAGCTGTTTGTCAGAGATTAACTTAAGGATTAAGGATTAAGCAAGATATTTGCATTGCTTGAGTTCTTTATTCAAAAACACTTCCCGCTTTTGCTGTGACACGTGTTCAAATACAAAAGCGCCACGCGCAAAAAAACCGCAAAATTTCCATGTCCAAAATATGAAAAGAAAACAAAAATATTTAAATAAATTTGTCACAGAAGTGTTGGCCAATTCCAATAACATAAAACAAATAAAAAATAGTTCAAAAAATAGCTCTGCCGACTCATGTCTATCTCTATCCCTATCTCTATCTCTATCCCTATCTCTATCTCTGTCCCTCTCTCTCTCTTTCTAAAAGCATTGCGATCTATTCGAAAAAATAAAACGCAGACAGTGAAAATATTTGCGAATTGTTGTCGGCAGTTCAATAATAGAAATTCCGTGTTGACATAAATGCGATATCCATCCAACTTCATAGAATTCTTATTAGGGGAACAATGGGTGACAAACTCCCGATTAAATAATACTGCAAATATTGTCTCCTTTTATTCTTTTTCTCATTCTTTTTCCAGCGGAATTCAGCGGAATTCGTGTTGCATATGGGGAAATACCACACAGATGTTAATACAGCTTTATACAGGTGCTACGCCCGATCAGATGAGACTACGGAAAATTGGGCTAAAAAAGAAGAAAAAAATAAGAAACAACAAAAAAAATAATAAAAAAAAAAACAAGGTGGAATGTCAAGACGGTTTTTGTGGAACGCGTGTGTCGCCTATGGCAGAAACGTGTTCCAATATAAAATGAAACTAAAACAATATAAACAACAACAATATGCTTCTAGTATATATCTATGAATTTAAGTATTTATGAAAACAACTATAAATTACGAAATCAAGGAAATTATCAGCGTCAGTCGCGTCAGCAGAATTGAAATGGCGCTAACCGAACAATAAACGAACAATAATAAAAACACGACAACAAAAGTTCAAAAAACAAATATTTTAAATAATATATAACAAAAAAAAAAAAACAAAAAAGAAACAAAATCGATTCGCAACGAAACGAAAAACATGTGAAATTTCTGTGACGTGGCAGAAAACGAAATTTAATTTTACATTTTATGACGTGCAAATTTTAATTTCCATTTACTTATTTAAAGCTCTTAATTGGAACGGACTTTATTAATAATATTCATTTTCGTACATTTTTGCCGTTAAATTTAATGTGTGTGAGTAATCAGCTTAATATATATGTATATATCTATATATATATGTAGACAGTTAAGAACCTTATCGTGCTTGAATTATTGTCAGTGGTGGCCAATATATTTGTCAAAAGTATTTCTTAAGAAATGTGCAGATGAAAACAAGTTAGAATACACCAATCGAAGCAGCTCGACTAGTAGATACCCTGCACATAGCTGTTAAGTAGTTAGTAGGCTTGGTGCTGATAGCTTTTTTAATGTGAAAATATGTAAATATATATTTAATTAATAAAAAATTCGATATTTATAAAGCCTATATCTTTGCAGTTGCATCCTTTATTCCTATCGGAAATCGAAGTGTATAAAGGATATAGATATACATATCTCTCATAGTTCCTATTGTCTGTTTGCTCAACTTCAGTGTACCCACTTTAATATTTAAAATTAATTAATATAAATTTGGAGTGGCATATTTAATAATCATCTACTTTGAATAATCTTCTTAAGATATCTGAACAGACGCATATCAATACAATCTCATTAAATGCAAATATATACATTAAACCTAGCTAATATGTTAGATAAGAATAAAGAGTTCATCCAGGTTGTCCAATTGCGCCAACTTGGCCTCAGGAGTGGTACAAGAACAGCTGTTTTCAGCGATTGCCTGCTCCGTTTGAGCATAGCTGTCAATCCGGAAGAGTTTTCACTCTGAAAAGAGCACACTTGTAGACCTGTTGTGGAAAGTAACAAATAGATCAGGAAGTACATAAAAACAACTTGGAATTTAGCCAGGCTTAGCAACGGATTAACATTGAAGTGAGTCAGTGCTTATTCCTGACTGAGCTGACTATTAATGTGCTACAGAGCAGTTCCGCCAACAGTACCGCTAAAAGTACCAGCTGCTGTACCGTCAACAGTACCGCTAAAAGTACCAGCAATTGTACCGCCGGCAGTATTGCTAAGAGTAACATTAATAGTACCGTCAACAGTACCGGCAACAGTAACGTTCACAGTACCATCAGCAGTACCGTCAACTGTTAACGCTAAGAGTATTGTTAATAGTACCCCCAACAGTACCGATTAAAGAGCCTTCATCCATTAGATCTGCCCTTCAGAGCTCTGATATAACCACCAAGCTTTAGCAATGGAAACTGTCCATGTTACAAAACTAATATAATATAATAAATATATCTAATCTGATTCTTCAGGACACACCCATAAACCTTATCTGTCAATGTACTGCCAAATAACAGATTAAAAAAAAAGAAGCAAAGCAGATATTTTGAGTTTAGTTAAATTAGCTGTCGCTTAACAAGCTGCCGCAGTTGCAGTTGCAGTTGCTTTTCAGCCAAGTTCATAGTGGCGCCGACCTGTTGCCCTGCCCCCTCCCACCACCATTCAGCAACTTCCCCGCCGCCCCTTGCGTACTGAAAACCGGGCTAGCTGCTAGCAACAAATCGCCAAACTGGTTGCCACCAATTGTCTGCCACAGATAGTTTGTTGCGATTGCAGTTCGAGTTGATGCTGATGTTGATGTTGAGTGGCGTTGTTGCCGCACTTCACTTGGCTGCAAAAGAAAGCTGCAAGCTGCAACAAGCACCCGCTATAAGCAGGGTGCCCTGCCCCTGCCACCGCCTCGGCCCCCGCCCCCGCCACAACAGCTGGCAAAATAGAAAGCCGTTTTGTTTTAATTTTTTTCCACAATTATTTTCCGCTAGCGCAGGAAAAATTATATGCTTTATTTTTGTAATTTTTTTTTACCTTTGTTTCTGTGTTTTTTTATTTGTTTTTTTTTTTTTTTGTTTTGCTTACATTTTGGTTACAAATTTCTCACAATTATTTTTGTTTTGTTTTTAAATTACACAATAAAAAAACTTAACATTAAATACAATATGTGTTTTTGTTTGTCGTAATAATAAAAAAAATTAATACATGAATTTCTTGTCGTTTATCGTTTTTTGTGTGTTTTGTTTTTGTTTTTTGTTTTTAATAAATAGTTTTCGTTTTTTTTAAAGATAAGATACTTTAAGCTGGTATAGATACTTTTGTGTGGGTGTATGGGTGTTGTGTGTGTTTGTATGGGTGTTGTGTGTGTGTGTGTATGTTGTGTTTGTGAGAACATTAAGTTTTCTTTGTTACGTTATTTTTTAATTTTTAAAAATTATATCGCATTGCATTTTAGTTGTTTTTATTTTTGCTGCTACTTTTAGGTTTCTAATTATTATTATTATTTTTATTTTTGTTTTTATCGCAATTGGAGTTTTACACAGACAAAAAATTTTACAAATTTTTTACGCTTTCACATTTACTGAGATATTTTCTTTTGCCTTAACATTTAAGCAATATTTTTTGTTTTGTTTTTTTGTTTTTTATTTTTTTTTTTTGTTGTAATTTTAATGTTTTTGTTGTTGTTTGTGTTGTACGCGCTATACATTTAATAATATATAAAAATTTGTTAAAATCCTAAAATTTGTTGGTTTTAATTAAGATTAATAAATAATTTAAAAAAATTTTAATGCAGCAAGCTGCGTCTAACTAAAATTGGATCATTTCAATCCACGTCGTCTACACTTATTACACTCATTGAATGATGATCATTTAAATCGATCGATCATCGCAGCGGAGTTTTTTTACAGCTCTTCTTTTTAATATAGATGCTTCTCATATTAAACGTACATAATAATATGTTAAATTTTAAATTTATCAAGATCAAGTTTTTTTTGTTTGTTTGTTTTTTGTTTTTGTTTTGTTTTGTTTGTTTATTACTAGAATAGCATACAATTAAAAAATCTGTTCACATTTAATTTGTATGTGTGTGTGTGTGTGTGTTTTTATGTGTGTGTATATATGGGGGTGTGTTAGTGTGTGTGTGTGTGTGTGTATTTTATCAACGTTTTTTGCCTGGCCGTACTTGCGAGCGAGCGCACGCAAAAAACTCTTAGCATCTTAAACAGTATCACATATTCATGAGTTGTCGACTGAGCGACCCTCGCAGCGGCCCAGCAGCAGCCCAAAAAGAGAGCTGCTCCTGCTGCTGCTGCTGCTGAGGCTTGCGGATCGCCGTCTTTGAATTTCATGGTTTTTTTTTTTTCTTGTTTATTTTTAATGATTTTTGTATTTGTTTTTTTTCTTTTTGCATTTGCTTTTTGAAAAGGAGAAACAACTTAAAACACTAGTTATTTGTTTTTTGTTTTTTCGCTTGCTGTTTTTTGTTTTTTTTCTTGAATTTTTTTCGTTTTTATTTTTCTTTTGATAGCATCTACTACGCATCTAAGTAAAATGGTGGTGAGAGTCACAATTACAAAAAAAAACAAAAATGAAAAAATTTGAATTCCAAAAGAGTTGCGCGTGAGCGAACAACTCCTACTACTATATTAGTATGAGTGTGTGTGTATGTGTGTGTGTGTGAGTAGTGTGTGTGTTTATATGTGTTTGTATGTGTATTTGTGTAGGTGGGGTGGCTTCGAATACTTGCTTCGTCGTCGCGTTGCGCTCGCAACTAACTACTGCTCTCGACATCACAGGGGGTGTTGGGCGGTGTTAAACGCGCGCTCTCTTTATATATATATATATATCTATATATATTTTTATACATATATATATATATATATATACATATATATATGTATGTTTCGCACTCGCTGGGCTCCGTCTGTCTCTCACTCTCTCTCTCTCTTTCTCGATCGCACGCTCTTCGCTTACAACGTTGGCGTCGCAATTGCCCGGCTTGAGCTTGAGCTTGAGCTCGTGCTTGAGCTTGAGCCAAAGCTGTAGCTGCGACGAGCGCCCAAACCATCGGCCGAGTAAAGCTTATGCTTCGTTATGGTATACTCTGGACTGATGGTAATGGTGCGTGCCAGACTCTTCATGAACTGTGGCAACAGTGCTGCCCAGCCGCGATGATCCTGACGGAGTGTCAAATACACTTCGAATGTGGACACTGTATCGGGATCGACTTTGAGTGAGGCGATGCGTCGTGAATTTTGTGGCTCATCCTCGAACTCCACATAGATGGTGCAGCCACGAATGCCGCACGGCTCCTTCTCCGACACAAGAATTATTTCCGCCGCAATGCTGGGCGTGAGATCACAGGGTAGCGACACCTCGGTGCACGTCAAATGGCGAGCCTTCGCCTCTCGCAGCTTGTCCAGCAGTCGCAGCGAGAGAGCATTCACAGCCGAAGCATCGACGTCGATGCACAGCGACAGCTCCTCGTCGTCCTGTTCGTCGTACGAGTTCGCGATCGGATAACGGTTGTTCACGAAGTTGCTGTTGCTGTTCGTACTGTTGTTATTGCTCGATTTGGTTTTCTTGCTAATGCTGCTGCTGCTGCTGCTGCTCGTCGTCGGCTGCTTGTGCTTAATACTGTGAGTGTTAGTCTGGCTGCGACTGCTGCTGTTGTTGTTGATGTTGCTGCTGCTGCTGTTGCTGCCAACGGCAACGGCGACCTTCTTGGCCGCAACGGCGGACGACGTGGGCGGTGTCAATGTGCTGGTCCAATCTAAAACAAGCAACAAAACAAAAACTTTTCATAAGTACAACTAGAAAAATAAGTAGCATAAAAGTCACCAATAAACTAAATACAAAAAAAAACAACATTGAGCGATTAAGAAAAAAAAATCGTTGATTTTGCCCATTTGCTTAGTGTTCAACGTTCATTCACACGCACACACACAAACACACTCGCACATAGCGCAACGGCCGCTTGGCAACAAGCAGCGAACGAGATAAAAGCGGAAACAGGCCGTTCGCCAGAGCGAGAGACAGCCAGCGACCGAAAATTAAATGAGTGTGAGCAAGAGAGAGGAGAACTGAGCACAGTGTGCCCAGCAACAAGAAACAAAAAACGGAACAACCAAAAAATATATTTATATTTTTCTTTTTGTATACAATTTGTTTTTGTTCATATAAACTACGTGACTTTGTAACAGATGTTGTTCGTTTTTTTTTGCCTTCAGTTTGCATGTGTAAATTGATTTTTTAATGCATTCAATTTTGTAATCTAGTTGTAAACAAAAAAAAAATCTGATGCAATGTGCCAAGCAATTTTCCAATTGCGAATAAATTAAAAACTAGCTTTGAAATTAGCATTTTGTAATTATTGAAAAATTTATTAATTTTTTCCAAGTTGCCCTTAAATTTGAAAACGATTTTAAATTCATATTTAAATTTTGAATTTTATACAGGAAATAAATTGTCATTTCGAATTATATTTTTTTTTTTTTGCTCAAGATTTTTTAAATATTTTAGAAACTAAGTTTTTGAAATTTTTATTTTTTTTTTTTTTTTGGAGAACTTACCTCGAACTTTGTTGGAGCCGAGGACACCGCCGTAATTTGACTGCACAGCGAGAACTTCCATTTTCATTAGACTTGTTGTTTTTCTGCTTGTCGGGAAAATATGTTCTTCTCTCGATTTTCTCGCTTTTCTTTGTTTTTCGCTTCGTTTGCTTTTTTTTTTTGTATCACTTGAAACGTTCTTTTTACAAATTAATTAATAGAGTTTGTTGTAGTTTATTAATTATTTATCACAATTTGCTGGTTGTTTTATTTTTTATAAAATTATGCTGCTGATTGCTTCAAATTTTTAAATTAACTTGATTTTTTGTTGTTGTTTTGTAGTTGGAAATCACAGCACTTTTGTTGTTGGTTGGTTGTTTGTTGTTTTGTTTGTTTGTTGTAGTTTATCACTTAAATGGCGTTGGTCCGTTGCATTTGTTTGATGGCAATTATATTTGATTTAATAATTTTCATAAAATTATTGAAAATTTTCGTTTTTTTACAGTTACGAGTACTACAAGTACATTTTAGATGTTGTTTGTAATTTTCTTCTTTTTTTTTACATAGAATTCTTCGTGAAACAATAATTTGTTTTTTGTTTTAAGTTTTAAGTCCAACAGTAGAAAATTGAAAATACACGCTATTTTTTGTTGCTGCTGTTTGCTTTGCTCTGCTTTTGCGCTTTCCTTTCTAGCTGCTTTGCCGTTTGCTTACTTTTCTATGTGTGTTTGTCAGCAGTGTTTCGAAGCTACTATGAAGAGCAAACGGTCTGCATCGGCTTTTATAGGCCGGTTCGCTTGCGGCTTCGCTCATTTCCCCCATATCATATGTAATGGTAGTGGTGGTGGCGGTGGTAATTGTCACTGTGTGTGTGCGTATGTGTATGTGCTGAGAGAGCAACAGCAACAACAACAACAGCTCTATGTGTTTGCTGAGCAATTAGCGGTTGTGCTCTCCGCAAAGAGACCGCTACATAAACGTATATACGACGAGTGTGTACGTGTGTGTGTGTGTGGGTGCTGTATTTGTAGTTGTTGCTGTGCGACAACAGCAGCAGCAGCAACAGCAGGTAGAAAGAAGTACATATAACAAGAGGGCAAAAACGGCTGATGTAAGTTGGCTGATTTTTTCAGCGACGTCTCGCTCTCTCCCTCTCTCTCTCTCTCTGTCGCTCTTTGTGTGTGACTCTCTCTTCACTCATCAGCTGTTTCACTCAACGCTCTTATTTGTTTCGCCTGTTTCGCTCATGCGCACACCTACAACCGGCTCTGTCTTGCTCTTGTCAAGTGAGCGAGCGCCTCTGTCTATGTGTGTGTGTGTGCCTGTTTGTGTGAGTTTGCAATGCATACGTGACTTTTGTGCCGGTTGAGCATGTCACGGCTGCTGCCGGCGCATGCAGCAGCACAGACGTCAGCCCAAAAAGGATGATGGAAATGTTCTCTCGCACTCGCTCGCTCTCTCTCTAGCGCTTCTGTCTCCCTCTGTCGCTCGCAAGGAGGCAGCGCACGCACACACATTGAAATTTTCATTTACTGCCAGGCACTCTTCATACACACACACACACACCCCTCGCGCAATCCTCGCCTCACCTCGCCTTGCCTAGCCACCCGTTGTGAAGCCCGTTTCGTTCCACATTACTGCGCTGCCGGCAGTTGCTGCGCTGCTGCCGCTGCTGTTGCCGCTGCTGCCTGTTTTTGTTGCCCCTTGGAGAACGCACCATGTCAAAATTGAAATTTTCCACTGCACTCGAAACGAAAATCGAAGCCCAGTGGCCAAAATGGGCTGGCTCCGGCCGGGATTGATGCGGATTGCGGATTGAGGATTGAGGATTTTAAGCTGACTATGATTCTGACTCTGACTCTGGCTGTGACTGTGACTCTAAGTGTGTCCCATCCGCTTACAATGTGTGGCTAATGGGCATATCGAGTTGCAAGTTGCTAGCTGCTAGTCGCACGTTGCAAGCAGCATGCAGCATGCAGCAACAGCAGCAGCCTAAATTGTGCTGATGCCTAATTTCACAATAACTACCCCAGAGATCATCGTTCTATATAAAATAGGTTAATAAATAAAAATACGTATATATAAAATGAATATTCTCCACATATCAACTAATTTTTGTATATTTGACAAAAAATATTTAAGGATAAGCAAAAAAATATAGATTAACTAATAAAAAAAATGTTGAATAAATATTGGAGTCTTTTCACTCTAGCTCGAACTTAAATATCTCAATTTTCGACCGATGCACACATACATATACATATATTTATGTACACATTTAATTTGTTCAATTTCAAAGTTTTTTTTTTGAGAACTTTATAAAATTTATCTGCACTTTGTCTATTTATAAACATATATTTAACGTGCATTTGCAATTTCAATTTATTTCTGTTGATTTTATGAACTGTTTACTATTTCATTATATACGAAATTGTGCAGATCTTTTGTATCGAAACGTTTACGTTTGCGACACAAAGAAGAATACGAAATTGACTTGACTTCGATTGTATAATCAGGCATTCATCACTGTTCATTACACTCGGTCAGAAAAGTGTTTTGACAAAGGCGCAAAATTATATTTTATTTTCGCAATTTTTATCTTTGTATTTCCTTAATAATTGTCGAAATTTTTATTTAACTCGTTGTGCGAATTTTTCGATGATGATTTCTCGTTTTTCGCTCCGATTTTATTTGCCACTTTTTTAATCATTTTCTGTTAATTTGCCAGACTGAAAAGGAATTAATTTTATTGAAAGTTAAAGTCTTTTCCAAATCGATTGCCATTTGGGTATATTAAATCATTTCCTGTTTCCTGGCAATACTTTTTTCGGCTTTAATAATCTAGTCTAGTTAAATTTGAACATGTGAATATGATAAAAATATATGATTTTTTCACTTTGTCAAAACTCTTTCTTCGCGTGGTGTAAATAAATATTGGTTGAGGCAAACAGTGTCAAATGGTTATGAAATAAGTCGAATCAAGGAGTTTTATGAGCTGTGTATATATAATTTCGATAAGAAACAAAGAAAAATATAAAATCACAAGCAGAATTTATGATTAAACTTCGGGTAAAAATCACGTCATTTCCAATTTAAAGGTTTTCCATGTAACACTAACAATATTCTAATTTTTATATCTGATGTTAAGCCAGATATATATGTATATATGTGTGTGTGTGTGGGTATAGGGATAGATAGAAATCTTCGGCATATTGGAAATTTCATCAGCATTTGAAACTATTTTCTTTTCTTATTTTATCTTATTTTTTGTTGTTGGAATAATTTTATATATTCATATCATGATTTGAGGCAGTGGAGTCCTTTCATTTCAATTGAATGCATCTGGCAGATTATGTTGTTGCTGTTGTTGTTGTTCTTGCTGTTGCACGTACCTCGAAAGCGAAAGATTCAAAGATTGAAATGTATCTGAACCTGTTTGCTTTGCCTGTGTGTGTGTATTCCTTTGTGTGTGTGTGTGTGTGTGTGTTTTATGTGTCCAGCATTTCACATTGAAATAAAATTCTATAAAGTATGTGTGAGTGTGTGTGTCTGTGTGTGTGAGTGTGTGTGTGTTTTCTTCTTGTATCTTTTGGCTTATGCTGCTGTCAGATACATTAGCATGTGTGTAGATACATTTGCCAGCCACATAAAATAAAACCAAAGCTTGCCTTTTCATCAATTTCGCAATCGTTGCAAATGTGACGCAGCAGATTTTGCTTCCAATTATACATGTATATATATGTGTATATAGAAATCGAGGTTTATATAAAAAAAAAAAACAGATGAAATAAGCCATAAAAAGCCGTTTTTTTGCATCAAAAATTCTTGGTATATTTCAAGTTTTTTCACACACAATAAAAAAATTTTCCAAAAATAAAATCCCCTCAAAATGAAAAAAAAACTTAAATTGATTTGATGGTGAAAATATATATAGCAAAAACTTCTCAGAAATGATCAAAAAAAGTATATATATATATATCTCTATGTTTTCATTGAATTTGAGGTTTAAGTTAATTTTTTATATCTTAACCCACGTGAAAATAGTCCAAGAAATAAACAAAAGGCTTTGCAACAATTGATAAATTGATAAGGAAAATGTTTGCAGATGGATATTCATCGAATGCCGATAAGCAAATCACAATTGAAAGCAATTGATTCATAATGGGCCGATAATATATTTTTTTGCTGACGTGTTTAACACACACACACACACACACACACACACATAGATAAAGCCATAACCGATAAGCAAAACAAAAAGAAGGCAAAATAAAATGCGAAAAATAATTTCACGCTCAAAATGCGATACGCGTGGCGCCATCTATCGAGCAAAGTTGTTTTCTTCACTCAGCAAAATCCAAAATAACAGCAAAATAGCAGCAAAAAATAAACAAAAGTTTTATTTTCGTTTTAATGCTCTGCAATTAGTTAAATTATTGTGAATTGGATTGAAAAATATACATATACATATATATTTTAAGAATGCATAATTGATTAATGCTCAAATATACAAAAGTACTTTGAAAACTTCTTTCACACAATTTTTTCTAATTTGAATTTAGGGGGAGTGGTAGAGGGTGTTGTGGGGGGGTGTGTATATCCAAATTAGCATAAATAAATATGCATTTATTTATATGTGGCTGATTTCAAATTCGTTTCTTATGCAAACTGCTAGAAAATAATTCTTTTTGAGCTACATTTTTCTCTTGCAAACTACTCAATTGCCGCTTTGAGTGTGAGTTATTTTTCACTCAAGAGCAGCTCTAGTTGCATTTTGCTCTTAGCTTTTACTCTTTGAGTGTGGCGCTGGCGCTCTTCATGCCAAATTGAGCGCACAGCTGTAAAATGTTGAGCCACAGCTGATGCGACTCAACTTGTGAGCCGTTGCTCTTGACTGTGCAGCTGTTTCGCTCATCATCTGTTTTGCTGGCGCACAGCAGGTATCCCCCACTCTCTCTCTCTCTTTCTCTCTCTCTCGCACACACACATGCATTACTATATGCATTGCTGTATACAGAGTTAAGTTCTGCCGGCGTCTCTACTGCTGCTGCTTGTATCTTGATTTTCCAACTCGTTTCTCGCAGTCAACGCGCCCCCCAAAACACACACACACACATACGTATGTATATATATATATATATATATGTGTTAGTATGTATGTAGTTTGCCGTGTTTGTTGTTGTTGTTGCTATGTTTTTGTGCCCATTGCTTACGCATCGTTGCCGTTTTTCACTCACTCTGCAAGCTGAGCCGCCAGCAAACGAGTTCAACAACGGCAACGTTGCACTCATCTGTTTTTCCACATATGTCTTTGTTTTTGTTGTTGTTGCTGTTGATGTTTGCTTGTTTTCCTTTTCGCTCGCTTATTTATTTATTTATATTTTATTTTTTTCTTATATGTCTTCGCTGCTGGCAGAGCCAAAGAGAGCCAAAAGCCGCCTTCGAGTGGAAACCGGCCGGTCGCCGTCGCCGTCGCAGTCGCTGTCGACATCAAAGTTTATGAGCTTGTCTTGTTGTTGTTGTCTTTGTTGCTGTTTCTTTTCTTCGCTTTTGCTTATGGGCAATCATCTGTTTTATTTTGCACACACAGATGCAGACTTGCATGTGAATGTGAATGTGTGTGTGTGTGTATGTGTGTGTATCTTATAGATACAAAGTCATTTGTGTGTATCTTATGCTGCTGCTTCTGTTGTTGCATTTGCCGTCAGCTCTTTATTTTTTCTTTTTTGTTTTCCATCAATAGTTCATTTTCTGCTTGGCAACGGGTTTATTTCTAGCTGCTTCTTTTTATTTTCTTTATTTTTTTTTGACTATTCGTAAAGTTTTCATGAAATAGGAGAAAACGTAGCAATGATGAAATTACTGGACATACGTGTGACTGAGACAGCACGAGTTATCGCCATTTCCAGCCTCTCTCTCTCTCCCTCGCTGTCTATCTCCCTCATCCTCAACATGTATGTAGTGTGCATAGAAAGAGGGGAGGGGGTCGATTAGTTCCATAGGAAATTAGGCGAAACGAGAATGCAAAATGCAAAAGACTGAAGATTGTTAAACAGGTGACAAAAGCGAACCAGACAAAAACGCACAAAGAGACTGGGAGAACGGGAGAGGGAGGCCGGCGTGAATGGGAGAAAGACCGAGAAGGAGTTGAAATTCGTTTAAGGTGTTGTGTAATTTTGACGCTGTTTCAACTTGAGTTTTTATGACCGGACACATCAGGCCCGTTGACAGTACATACATATGTGTGTATATCATATCTACGCACATACATACATATATATTTATACAATATGTCAAGAAAGTGTGAACAGCTCCTCAATTTCTTGGTAAAATTTACTTTATCGGATAATTCGATATACAATTTTTGACAACGCTATAAAAACGTATCGATGGAGCTCTGAGCTAACACGGAGTATCTATTGAATCAGCGAATAATATATTTCACAAAAACATATATTAGATAATGTAATGTTGCCTTTAATTAAGCTAGTGCTCAATCTAGAAGTGCTAGATTCAGAAGATAGATATATAGAAGAACTTGATTACAGCAACAATTTTTTTTTTTTATATTTAAAATCTTAAGTTAAAATGAAAAAAAAACACATATTTTTAATTGGAAATTCTGTATTTAAATGATAAAAAAAAATTGTATTTACACAAGTGCAGTTCTCCAACGTATTTTTAACGATTCAACTTGCGCGGGTTTAAAGATATTTGGACATAAAAATTTGTTGAAAATATATGCTCGAAATGGGAGTCGAGAAATCTCAGCTTGAGTTTTATGGATAAGGGCGCAAAAGGGTCCACAGCAACTTGATGCTCGTAAAAATAGTGTCACCCCAGTTGTCAGTCGCACACACACACACGCACACACACACAGAGAGAGAGAGAGAGAGGCAGATAGAAAAGAAAAACAGCTCGCACAACTTCCATTCCAATCAAAGGCCATTTATCAATTTAACACTCAACTCCCAGTCGCAACTTTGCCATCTATGCCCCTAAATCTTCTCTCCTCTTCTCTCTGCTACCCCTACTCCTTTGGCTGCTCCTGCTGCCTCTTCTTCTACTATTTGGAAGCGCTAATCACCCTTAAAATTGCGTGTGCGACATCCGAAACGAAGGTCATGAATTTTTCCAAAGGGAGCAACAACTGATTCTTGATTCTCGAACCTGACTATTTGACTTCTCGGCTGGGGATGCCTGTGGCGGTTGTAGGACAGGCCACGGCAGGGGTGGGGGAGGGGTAGAGGTAGGGGTAGGGGGAGGGGGTTTGCATACAACTAAAAATAAATACAGAGAGAAAATGATTGCATGCTACAAGAGAACAAGAGAAACGAATTTGTCATTCTTTGACAGTCGTATTTTATATTTCAAATTATCGTCGACAATCGGAAATCGAGAAAGTGTTATTAACAATGAGCATGAAAATGAGCAGATAATAATATTAATTCAAGTTTTCTTCGTTCTTAATGTAAGCAAATATTCTCAGCTTTCTTTCTTTATTTCTTATTGATTTGTTTATTTATTTAATGTCAACTAAAGTCAGTTGAATAATAATATATATATATATTAAAATAATTTAAAATTTAAGATCATATATATAAATTAAAAAAATATTAAATTTGTTGCATCAATTGGGGAAAACCCAATCAGACCAATAAAATAATTAGTAAGAATTATCAGTTTATTTTTGTAAGTATATATTTTATTTTATTATATTTTTTTATTTCTTTATGCATAAATATTCTTGATTTATTCTTGATATTCCTGTCAATATAGCCTGTTTTTCTATGCCAACTAGTTGCTCAGTTTTAAAACTATCTTTATAAAACTTGACATTTATTCGTCTTTTAGTTGGAGGTGGATACTATGTCGCAACCGGGCGGATCGAATCACTATATCATATAGCTAACATATGAATGAATAAAATATCCGAACTAAGCTTGGTCAAATGCTCCTAAAATTTAAACAGAAGATCATTAAGTACGAATTACTATAGCATATAGCTGCCATAGCAAAAGTCGGTCAATAGATGAGTTCTCGTTCGCACAACTTTAATGTTTACCCAGCTATGCTAAGCAAGTTTAAAATTTGGACACACCATTACCAACTACTTCTCATAGGAATTATCGATTGTTTCTGCAGGGTTATTAAATCTTCGGCATGGCTAGGATAGTCTTTGTTGCTTGTTTTATTCATTGGCTGTGCAGTCCCCGAACTAAAGCAATTAAAAGAGGAAAACCCGACGAGAGCTATAAACTGGAACTGGCACTCGAGTCTGGGCTTAATTTATGCAAACAGTTGCAGTCCCAAGGTTATTGTAAAGGGTCTGCATTTAAGTTGATTTTCCAGATTGATGACACTGCATCAGCCATAAGTGTTAACTGTCATCCCATGACCATGTCCATACCCATACCCATACCCATACCATCTTACCATTATCTATACCCTATAGCCATATGCCCCATCCACAATTTGCATTTGCTGTCCGCTTTTTGTTGTTGACATTTTGAGTGGATTTCGTGCATCAAGTATCTTCTCCCGAACTATCTCTACCTGATGACCCGCTGGCTACCTGATGTGCACCGAGCCTGTTTCCAAATGAGCCGCAAATTTTCCACAATGAGTTGGCCGTTGGGTTTTTCCAGCCCGTTTTCCAAACTCTGGGGTCATATTCCCTACACCATTGTGCCATGGTTAAGTGTTATGACTCTCTCTCTCTCTCATAAAATTACCAGGGTAATTTGCCTAATACCCTGGATTATGACCTTAGCTGATCTCCTTTCCTAATTACTTTCCAAAAGAAGTTTCTTGAAGTTTCCACCATGTAATAAATAGCTTAGAAGTGAAATTATAAAGTTGGAAAATACAATTTTAATATTCTTCAAAACTTTTGTTAGAATTAAGCAAAACACAATTTTCAAAATCTATAAAAGATCAGAGCAGTTAATCAAATATTTAGCCATTAGCAGTGATCTCAAACTGATCTTATTAGGTCTCTTATATCTCATTTTATCGATACAAATCGATTTCCGATAGCAAAAAAAATCACAATTGTAAAGCTGAAGCGTTTTAATTGATATATAATATAGCCTAACATATTATTGATCAACTGAAGTCAGATCGAAAGAGAAACCAATAAAATAACTTAACTAATATAAACTTTAAATATATATATTCTGATTTAATCCAAAAAAAAACTGGCAAATGTTTCATCTGCAATAATTTAATGAATTACGTCAACTTTATGTTTCCTTAGATTCGTCATCTTAATGGAAGTTTTATATATATATATATATATAGATATAGCTATTTGCCAAAACTCTTAGTGTATGTGTGCATATATGTATACGAGTAGAGATAAGAGTGGGAATATAATTATTGTTGACAGCTATCGGTCGAGTTATAGTAGCTATTTATTATATTAATGCAGCAAATTGATGGAACCAATTGCGATATGGCTCTTTGCCCCTTATCTAATTTCAACAAAAACTTGGAGGACAAATCGTCTGACTGCTATTCAGTATGCATCAGATATCGCACTATATATATATATATATATGTGAGTATGAGTATGAAAGTAAATACTTATCAACAACAGCAGCAGCAACAGTGGAGCCAAAGAATATTAAATCAATATTCAACGGTGCTATGACTAGATATGCGTCATACATATATACCAGAGACTATAATACTTGTGTATATCAATTTTTATAGAGCTAGTTGCAAGGGAGGGAGGGGGGGGGGGGGTGTGGCAAGGGGTGCGGGAGGCGGAGGTGCTTTGCAAGGTCGCGTGTTTATCGCAAATCGTGTACTGCACTTCAGATAGCTAACAACAACGGCGAAATGATGGCGTGTTCCCTAACCACTTGCCACCTGCCACCCCCCGCTTGCCGCTTGCCGCTTACCGCTTGCCACTCCTCCTGGTGTGCGCGCTCCTCCTCCTCCTAGCTAGACCCATGGGCAACATGTCGTGGAGCGCGTAGACACCGAGTCTACTGAGTTAAGCAACGAAAAATGTTGATTTCTGTTTTTACTTTGATTAGATCACATGGCAAATAAAGAAAAAGAGACCCAACCAGAACTGATAAGCGACCGAGTTGTGTGTGTCATGCACCAGCCGGCCCTCTGTTTCCGAATTAGCTCTAGCAAATATACTCTATACATACACACATATATACATATATATATACAGTTGGCAAAAAAATTATAGCACCACTCGAAGACTTCTTTGTTACGCATCAAAATACAAAAATCGTTTAAAATATTGATTTTTAATATATTCCGTTTATAAATTAAAGTTAGAACTGTTCCAGCAAATCTTTTCAAAATATATATTTATAATTTTTTTTATTTATTACTAATTGTTATAATTAAAAGTTTTTCTTAAATATTTTTCGTTAGTTTATTTTATTTTGTGTTTGTGTTATTTTGTTTAACGTTAATTTTCTACTTTTTCATAACATTTAATTTGTTAATTTCAATTTTAATTAATTCTCATTAAGCTGAAAACTGTGAATTAAACTATGCCTTTTTTATATCTCACTTTTTTAAGCGACTTCTTTCACTTCTGAAAAGGTATTCAAAAGTTCCTTAAACTAACAAATTTGATGGTGATAATATTTTTTTCTTTACTGTATATATATATATAAATATATACTCATCATAAATTTAATTGCTTTATGGTGCGCAATTATTTCATCAGCGAATCGAAGCCTTGGCAACAGAATCTTGCCTTATTCAAGCTAAGAATTTCACAAGTTTCGCCTCATTTTTGTGCAGTTTTTTGTTATTTTTTGTTGTTGGAAAACGCTGACTGCGAATTTCGTTTATGTAACCAACTCACCCAGAGTCAAAGTGACCTGTTGACAATTAGTCAAGTTTTAGTTCAACTAATTGCATTCTTTCAGCATGAGTTTTGCACAGAAACCAGGTGTTCTGCAAAGAGGGCCTGACTTGTTAGTCACTCACCATATATATACAGATATATATATATATACATATATCTTATCAGTGGAAGAAATATTCTGACTGACTACATTCCCAGCTAATTTACATCTTTTGGCATTCGATTTACTTTAAGACGTGTACATCAAATGAATATTTGTATCTATAACTTTACTTTACTTTATTTTATTTTATATTTTTTCAAAATCTGATGAAATTTTGCCATTTAGCATTTTTGCATTTTAGTTAATTATTATCGAAGAAGAGGCTTGTTGACACGTTTTTTGTGAAATACATGCGCATAAAAAGCCTGCTTTGACTTTCAGATACCCTCTATGCCTGACTTTCAGATACCCTCTACGCTGGAAAGTATGCTACTTAAATTTTAACTTATTTTAGAATGATTGGAAGAAGAGTGTCTTAAATATTAACAGTCATATTACAAATATCAAAGAGATTAAAGCAGCTGTTTTAATTACAGGGTATCTAAATTATGATCTGCACAACTATCGAAATGATTATATAAAACAGATACAAAAAACAATTAAGAATGCTCACTCGACCTCGACTGTGATATACCCTTTTAATTTTGTAGCCATATTTCCATTTAAACAGCTTTGCACACCCAAATGTAAGCAGGTGTGCTAGTACACCCATTCAAAAACAAACTAAGTCTTAGTTTTTTATTCTTACCTGATCAGTAATCTGTCAAGATACAATATATATCAACTGTAAGGCGCTGTGGCTTTTATTGCTATCGAAAATCGATATCTATCGGGTCAGTTATCGATAAAGCGACAAATGAGCTTGATACAAGAACTTGCCTGCCAAATTTGTGGTCTGCAGCTATAATAATATAATATAATATATATACCTTATGGGATCAGCGATGCATTCTGCTGACAGTTGCAGCAGCTGATTATACCCGTTTTACCCAGTCTTATTTGTACACATAATAAACGGAATATAAAACTAAAGAACTCTGTATTCAGCAGAATTTATGTTTATCTCGCTGCTGCTCAACTGATTTACATAATCAACGAAACGGGCTTTATTTCTGTGCCTTTACTTTTTGCCCTGCCCCTGCCACTGCCCCTCTGCCCCTCCTGCTCCTCCTCTGCCTACTCCACCACCTATTCTTGTTTATTTTTTCTGGATTTTGTTACGCCCGATTCAATGTTGTTGTTGTTGTTGTTGTTGTTGTAGTTGTTGTTATTGTTGTGTTGCTCTGTGCATTTAATTGAATGCTGATTAAGTTTTTATTCAATGAACCAAACTGCAAACACACGCACATTCAGCAGATATCAGAGTGCGTATATATATATATATATATATATATATATATATGATATGAGTATATTCATGGATTAGTCATTTATATTGACAACGTGTTCCCATTTGACTTGGCACATTTCTAAACGTGAATAATTTAATAATGCCTCATTAAGTTAATGAAATTAGTTCAAACAGGCAGCTTGATTGATTGAAAGGCCTCTTTCATCATGCACATAATCATTGATGTATATAAATTATCTGCTAAAGTACGTGTCGATAAATTAGTTGAAAGGTTTCAATCATAACATTTTGAGTCTGTATTTTGCATATGCTTCCAATTTAATCGAATATTGTCGTATTTATTTATTTAAAAACAGTTCACAAGAAAAGAATTTTAAATTTTCAAAGTTACCAATTAAAATATATAAAATTAATCGAGAGAAACTATAACAAAATAAAGAAAACATAAACAGTTTATTTTCTTTCGTTAACAAAATCTGTTATCAAAAAAAAGATAAAAAAACAGAAAACACGTTTGCCACAAAAATATCGCTGTTGGCCTGAATCAAGTGATAAAAGCGTGGGAATGGCTACTTAGTGGATTGGATGATCTCAGTTTTTCAATGTTGACTTAATTTTGGACGCTTCCGTTATGCAAATAGCCGTTAACCAGATCGACAGGTGACTAAGTTGTGCTTATCTTAGCGTAAATACAAAAATTTAGTAGTGCCAAAAAATCCAAAAAATAAATAAATAAAACACATTGCAAATTGGAAACTTTTTATTGGCACATAAGGTGGGAAAAATGTGGCCCAAATTGTCACTTTCCCATGGCAAATGCAATTTCACACTTCTGGCCAATAAAAGCCTGTAGGAGAGACAAAGCCAACTTTAAACAGAAGCATGGCTAATGAGTGGTCCAACGGAGTGGGAAACCTCCTGTGGCAAGACCAACGCAACAAACAACATGTGTGGACGAAGAGATCTCAACAGATGCCAAGAAATCCCATAAATTATCTCACGAGAAATCCTCAAAAATAGAAAATGTGTCAATGTAAACAAAATGCGAGAGTTCGCCAAAGGGTCGCTAAGGTCTTGGCACATCTACTGCTGTGTCTGTGTCTCTGGCTGTGTCTCTGGCTGTGTCTGTGGCATGCAACGCACTCGTTAAGTTGAGTCTGGCACCAACCAATAACCGATTCTAGTGCTTGCTACCTGAACTGAACTACCTGCTGCTGCTGCGGCTGTGGCTGGCACTAATGGCTAATGGCCGGCAGCGGTCAGCGGACATAAATCCATAACAAAAAAAAAGAGCAGAAGAAGAAATAATTAAATTGCAATTATGTGCAAACAATGCCAAATCCGGAGATTCGGAAAAAGTTAATTACACGACAATAAAGAGCAGAAGCAGCAAACAACAACAACAACAGCAGGGCTTGGCATAGGCACACACACACACACACAAATATACATACATCCGCCTGACTCTCCTCACTCTCTCTTCCATTCTCTCGCTATTTGCTTTTTTTTGTGCTCTTTTTGGCTTTTGCTTGGCGAGAGTCTCGCGACTTAAGCTGACATTAATGTGCATTTGAATGAGCGGCTTCTGCTCGTCTCTTAATCGGTTTGTTTGACAGATTCCTTCGGCTCGACGACGGCGAAGACGAAGATGATACGTCGTCTACATAATCATTAGCGACTAGTCTGCGTGCACTTTGATCGCCATTTACCGATTTGATAAACATTATGAGTGCCCCTCTCTCTCTCTCCCTCTCTCTCTTTTTCTCTGTCTCTCTTCCTGTCGTCCACTAATGAAGATGGACACACACACACACACACAGCCTCGCACACATTAGCTATGGTCTGCTTACAAATCACTTAGTGTGGCCCCCTTTATTAAAAAGAGAGGCAGACACATAAGCCCCAACTTGACAAATCGCGATAAGATACGCTCGTCGAATAATTGAAAAAAAAATACGACAAACACGGTTAAATGGAAAGTGATGTAATTTGATAACTTCCATTTTTGGTAAATAATGTTTACAATGTGAATGAAATTTGCTCTTTAATTAATGAATTGTTCAAGCTCTTTTGCAAATTGTGTCTATATACGTTTATATTAAAAAAAAAACAAACCTTACAAAAATTTAAGAATGACAATTAAACTTTTTCAGAATTTTCTACTTTTTTTTTTTGATTATGATCATTTTTGATATTTAAATGTATATTTTTAAGTATATAATTGGAAATTTCAGTCTTCCTCTTTATGTTCTCTATCGTACTCTATATATCATATATTTCACGCTTCCAAAATCTTAAATCTAATAACTGGAATTTAATTCAGGAATTCAATTATTAGATTTAGTTAGAAATTACAATCTCAACTTGATAAAATATGCGAAGAACCCCATTAGTTGTATCTCTATCTTTCTCTATCTTTCTCTCTCTAAATATATCATATATTTCACGCTTCTAAAATCATAAATCTAATGATTGGAATTCAATTACTTTACTTAGAGCATTAATTGGAATAATACATAATAATAGAAGAAAATCGCCCATGCTTAATATCTTCCGCTCTTTCTTTGTCTTTCTCTCTCTCTGTCTTTCTCTCTCTTCCTCTATCTTTCTCTCTCTATATGATACATATATATTTCACGCTTACACAATCTTAAATCCATCTGAATTAAATTCAGAAAATTACTTTACCATTTGGAGCTACAATTAGATCAAATAAGCGAAAAAATCCCCTAATTTATATCTTTCTCTCTCCCTTCCTCCATCTTTCTCTCCCTCTCTCTCTCTCTGTCTGTCAATTTGTATTTAGAATCTAATAATTGGTAGTCAATGCAGGAAAATTCAATTACTTAGTTACCAGTTAGAACTTTAATTAGATCAAATGCCAACGAGCTGAAATGTTAGTAAAGCAGGTCAATTGCCCGACTGGGGGACTGGGCCAAGTGGGTTGACCAAGTTAACACCGGTGAGTGACAGCTGTTGGTTTCACTGGGTTCAGGCAAGTTTAATTAGATCTGCATATCGAATGTGAATCGGTTTCACCACAAATTTACTTGGTCAAGTTCGATTCGAGTCTTTGGCAGTGCCGGGATGCATTTGGCGCTGCTCTCCACATGGATCTCCCTGGCGATGGCTGAGAACACGTGGACTCATCTAATGAATCCCCTGCCCCTGGACAGCTACCAGGCTGAGCTGAAGCTGCTGCTCGAGCGGCTGTTGTGGCGGGCACAGGTGGAGCGTTGCATAGCTGTCATCACCGATGAACTGCACTCGGCCATCTACGATCGGGCATATTTCGAGGCAGTCGATCGAGGATTCCCCGCCAGCTTTGTGGTGCGTGTCAACGCCAGCGACAATCTCCGCCAGCCACCCAAACAATTGGAGCTGCTGCTGCGCGCCATCAAGTCCAGTGATTGTGATCTGCATGTGATCACCCTGCTCAATGGGTGGCAGGTGAAGCAGTTGCTCCAGTTTGTCTACGAGTCGCGTTCGCTGAACATGCAACGCAAGTTTCTGCTGCTGCACGATGTGAGGCTGCTCTCCGACGACATGTTGCATGTGTGGAGTGTCTTTGTGAACGCCGTCTTCCTCAAGCGGCAACCCGACAACAGGTGACAACTCTGCTCAAAATTTACTTCTTTTTCTAATCATTAACTTCATAAATCTCAAACTAATCCTGGCTAAGTTTTGCTTATGTTTATGGTTTTTATACGAAAACAGGTTGTAAAATATTATTAAGTATTTTTTTAAATCGAGATTTGGATTAATTGGTTATAATTAATTGTTTTAATATTAATGTGGAGATTGTAGAGACAACAAACTGTTTTTACTTGGATTTTAATATCGAGTTTTTCTCCAAGTGCATTTTTCTATAACGATGTCCAATTAATCTGACAACTTTATGCAGCTATAGCATCTCAACCATTGCCTATCCGGGCATTTTGAGCGGAGTTGTGGTCGTCAAACAGCTGGACAATTGGAGAACCGCTAAACGCATCGATCCCATTCACATTTTTAAGGATAAAACACGAAATTTGAATGGTGAGCGGAGAAAGTAATTTCAATTTGAAATGCAATAAATCTGAAATGGTTTTTTAGATCGATTTATTTATATAGATTTATATCCATAGAGTTAAATTCCTTCAACTGGCATTTTGCTTCCAACTTCCAACAGGTGCTCAACTACCAGTTGCCCTGGCTGAGCACATGCCGATGGTGCTGCCACAAGTGGATGGATCCACAAGTGGCTACGAGGGCGTTGAGGTGGAGATCATGAATGCCTTGGCCCAAGCCTTAAATTTCCAGCCCCAATATTATGCAATAAATGAGAGTGCTGCTGTCAGCGATTGGGAGCAGCCCCTGCCGGAGAACGAGACCCGTTTGGAGAGGGGCCTCATCGGTGAAGTGGTGCGATATATGCTCTAATTATTGCCCGATTAACTTGTCTAATAATACCCGCTCGAACAGGCGCATCACAGTGCCCGCTTCGGCATTGGGGATCTGCATCTGTTCGAGAGCTATGTGCAGCTGGTGGAGCTGAGTGCGGCACACAGTGTGGAATGCTTGACATTCCTTACGCCGGAATCATCGACGGACAACTCGTGGCAGACGTTCATACTGCCCTTCAGCGGGGCAATGTGGGCGGGCGTGCTCCTCTCCCTGATCGTGGTGGGCACCATTTTCTACATGATCAGCTTCCTCAATGCTCTGCTGCTGGGCGGCAGCAGTCGGGTGGTTTTCTTTCGCTGTCTGCGTCGCAGCCGTGGCATGCAACGGGACTCGCTCAGCTGGCGTCGCTTAAGCTTTCGCATTGCGCTGAGCAAGCATCGGGCTGGGAGGGGACAGAAGTCGACCAGTGGTCGACGGGACATCTTCGATGACTACTCCAATTGCATCTTGCTCACGTACAGCATGCTGCTGTATGTGGCACTGCCACGCATGCCCCACAACTGGCCGCTGCGCGTGATGACCGGCTGGTATTGGATCTACTGCATCCTGCTGGTGGCCACCTACAGGGCCAGCTTTACGGCCATTCTGGCCAATCCAGCGGCACGGTGAGCCCATCACTCAACTCTAAATATAACTAGCCGACTCTAAGTCATCTCTAATTTCGCTCAGTGTGACCATTGATACGCTGCAGGATCTGAAGCGAGCCCGCATTCCGCTCGCAACTGGCGCCGCCGAGCATAAGCAGTTTTTTGTGGATGCCACCGATGAGGCAGCTCAGGATGTGGGTGCCAGAATGGATATAGTCGCGAATATCGCCGATTTGGTATGCAGACTAATATAAATATTAAATACAAATATATATAATATATATATTTGATCTGATCCGTTGTAGAAGCAGAGCATTGCGCGGGGCGAGTGCGCCTACTACGATAACGAGTTCTATCTGAGGCAACTGCGTGTGGCAGATGAGGCACGTCGCGTGGTATCCTCCTCTCTGCACATCATGAGGGAGTGCGTTGTCCACATGCCCGTCGTGCTGGCTCTGGAGAAGAATTCACCGTTGAAGACCCACGTCGATGACATAATTCAGCGTCTGAGCGAGGGCGGTGAGTGAAAAGCAAAAACCATTTGAACAATTTAGAATACGCTAGTCGAGAGTGCTCGACCAGGAAATAGCCAGCTGAAACCAGCTGATAAATACATATTACGAGTGCTGATATTAGTTTGTCGTTTGCCGATCTTATTGAAATTCAGACAGTTGATCAATAATTTGGCAGGGCATATTGGAATCAATTGAGTCCCTTGTTTTGGTTATCAGAATTTAATTTGTTTTCGATTAGATTAACTAAAATTGATCTGTGTATTGTGTGTGAGCACTTACATTCCAAGGTTGAAATCTCTAGCGCTGTAGATCAAGAATATATACAGATATACTTCATGAGGTCGAAGAAGTTTCATACTTTTCATATTTTTTTATAATTTTTTATTGGTTAACAAATTTAGAAAAATTGCTTTCAGAAAACTATCATAAATATATTTCCAGAAAGTAACTTTCGAAATTTAATTACGCCCAGAAATCCTATAAATATTTCCTATTTTTTCATTTACATTTATTTTTTTATTTATATTTTAAATTTAATTTAATTCCATTTTTTACTTTTTGTATTTTTTGTGTCGACTTTGACTTTAGTTGGCATTAAATAAATAAATAAATAAACAAAGTATGCTTGATGGATGCTCTCTTGCAGGTCTCATTGCCAAGTGGCTGAGGGATGTGGTGAAGCGTCTGCCCGCCGAGGAGCAGGCGCCGCAGGAGGCGCTAATGAATCTGCACAAGTTCTGGAGCTCCTTTGTGGCCCTGGGCATTGGCTACCTGGTCTCGATAGCTGCGATGCTCGTCGAGCGCTGGCATTTCAAATATATTGTGATGCGGCATCCATTATACGATGCGTATAATCCCAGTTTATACTATAATTTTAAGCGCCTCCATCCAGATGAATAGCGCAAAAATTAGTGACAGATTTAGTAAAGATATTTTATATTTGTATAAGCACATTAATATAATAAACACATTGTTCTTCGCCCCCAAAAAGAAATGACAAATGTATTTGTCAGCTGACGCAATCAGCAGTCCCCTTAAGGCATACATATATATATATATATATATATCTATATACTTTGCTGGTACTTGGATGATAGAGCGTCTGATATAATGCCATATATCAATTCGATGCGAATGGCTACCAGTGGCAATGTGGTGAATAAATTTCGAGAGTTTTTCATATCTTTGCATTCACATTTCGTAAATTATAATTCGCATTGTTTAAGTTGGGGCAGGCACATTAAGCATTATTTGTTTATTGCCGACTTGGCGTCTTGAGCAACCAAAAAAGGCCCAAAATGTTGAATACTCGTAAATAATTCGTTCTTTAAGTGCCCAGACTAAACATACACCGAACACAAAATGAATGAACACATTAACAATTCATTAGAAACTGATCAGAACTTGGAATGAACCACGAGTTTTTCACCCAAGACTCAAGCAACAATATCTTATAAATAAACAATTGCTTGTTGCAATGCTTTCTGAAGTAGCTTTTCTATTTTTCTTATTTTTCGTATTTTTTTGATAATTGTAAGCACTTCATGGAAATGAGTTTGTTTATCAACTCGAGCAGAATTCAGTGGAAGGCTCTTCTATGCTTTAGGTTCAGTCATTTATTCTACTAATATAATTCATATTTTGTAATGTGTTTTTTTTTTCTATTTTTTTTTGTGCCGCTTTTTGCTGCATAAAAAGTAATTAATTCATTTATCAGGCAAATTTCATAACAAACACATTTCATTGTTGTTAATTTCGGGAATTTTTTTTTCCACAGATTGTTTTGTTATTTCTTTTGATAAATATTTATGGCTCTTTTATTTGTTTTGTTTGTTTTGCTTTCGTTTTGCCATGTTTGTTGTTGGTTTTGTTGCTGCCATTCTAGCACATTGTGTTTACAATTCTATTTTATTTAATTTAATTAGTTTTGCTTCATTTTGCAATGCTTTGTTTTTTGCTGCTCTTTTCTGTTGGGGCCCTCTGCATTTAATTCCCTTTGGCTTAGCCTCTTGTCCGGTCCCAGTTCATAAAATTGCCATTTCTCTCACTGCCCTACACAGAAATTCCTGTTGTTTTTCTGTTGTTGTTTTGTTTAGTTTTTGTTTGCAGCATTACATAAAATCTCTAATTGCCATTTCCGTTGCCAGTCACACCACCCAACCCCAACCTCAACCCAATCCCACCCATACCACCCCCTACCAACGAATACTCCACTTAGCATATCAAAGTGTATGTAAAATGTTTTTGTATTTCGTTGTTCTTGCCCTGTAAAATTCATTTCATTAATAAAATATTTGTAAAGTGAATTTAGTCTGTTTTTTATTAAAAAGGACATTTTTGCATAGCCATCGACCGCGGACAGTCATTGTCCTGCCGAATAGGAAACGACAATATTAAAATAATATTTGTATATTTAAAAATTATAGCATCTGAGCTGAATCCTTGCGCATCCTGGTGAGCCGTGTTTCAAACGATTCATGGTAAGAAGGGCATTCTAACCGCTGCGTCCAAGGTATGAAGAATTTTTCGCTTTTGGCCCGCTTCCTTCTTCTTTGGATTCCTAGATGACCCCATAATTCTTGAATATAGCTCGATAGAGGAAGCATTTGCGATTCTAATGCACCATGTCTGTTGAAATTAAGTAAGGATGTGAGCGAATTAGAGCGATTTCTTGAAAATGTAATTGACTTTAGATGCAAGTCTCCGCCTAAAAGTATGCTTTAAAAATTTCGACGTTCTGAGAGCAGTTTGCACCACTGATTTAATTGTTCGCCCTAAAAGTATGCTTTAATTTTGAATAGAGTGAAGTATTTTTTCCAACCAATAAAAACGATTTCAATTTAATTTTCTTTGCATTTATTAAAATATGGATTTCGATCAGTTATACATCATTTTTCGCATCTTTTGTGCAGCTCTGCCTGCTGCAAAGAAATCAATCTTAAATATCTAGGATTAAAACAAGAATATATGTATATACTAAGTCGATAATGGTTTTGTTTTCAGCATTAATATTTGCATTTTATTTTTGCGTCTAGAAATAAAACAACAAGAAACAAATTGTACAATACATTTAAAATTTACAAAAATTTATCAATTATTTAGACGGTTTCAATTTAAAATATATAAATATATATTTGTGTGTCTATATAAATTATTAAAACCACGTTGCTGCTCGCTCTATTTGTGACTTGGAGAGTTCAGTTCCAAGCAGCTGCTAAAATGGACACCGACACCATTTTGTAGTATATTAATTATTTTAGTTGTAGTTTGCAATTACAGATCAATCATCAAATATAAACTTTAAAAATACTTAAGCATTTCTGGGTCGATTTAAAAGCAAATACCACATAAGTAATCCCTACTCGTTCTCGTACTTATATCAAAATACATCTTTATATAGTATACATATATAAATATATACTTTGTGCACGCATACAAAATCTACTGTTTATTGAGAACCTCTCGGACAGAGTCGCAGTAATCAAGAAAATCCGGAACGTATTCAGTTTTTAGCACAGTTTGTAATTCAATTCCGTATTCTTAGGGATATCATTTGTAGCACTTGCTACACTTGGGTGCAGTCTACGCTCATATCGGAGTTACTAGTCCAGACGCTCTATTCGATAAAGCCGAGCGTGCTCGTTTTGAGTATTTCTTAGTTGTTAAGCATAATCTTTAAAATGAGTTCAACTTGACTGCAAATACAAACTATAATCTAGACAAAGATTTAATATATCCTGTTCTGAATGCAGTTTCTATGGTTTATTTTACTCATTTAAAATCTTATGTAGTATATGCAGGAAAATTCATTTAAAATATTTTGTGTTAGTTTTGTTTGTTTCAGTTATGGCGTTTTTTGGACAGCATCGTAAATAATATTCATCGGTCTTTACATATTTATATTTATACTTTGCAAGTTACTCATTATTCAATCATTATTTTATTAAAGACTTCGTTTGATCTTCATATTTTTTTTGTGTACTTCAGTTTTGTATGTAACAATAAACAATATGCAAATTCAAAATCATATTATGCATTGAATTAATATTTCGACGACTCAAAGTTATTACAAAATAATATAGAGGATATAACTAGATCGCATTGCGCTTGGTATGATATACAATATTGTTAATTATAATATATCACTGTTGCTGGTTTAACATGTTGTTGTTCTTGTTGCTGCTGTTGCTGCTGGCGGCCTTATCCGGTGGCCTCCGTTGTTTCTGGCTCGAATACATCGTCCGATTCTTGGCCAGCCATATATTCGCCATCCTCGTGCTGCTCCACATCGTCATCGTAGTCGTCGGGATACTCACCAAACTCCGACGACTCACCAAGCGTCCAGGCATCGTTTTCCATTGAGTTTCTTGGACTGTAGTTTATGCTGCCCGTGAGGGTTATATTGTTGGCCGGTCGCTGGACACTGGGGGCATTGCGAGAGAGAAACAGATTAAGTTTAGTACTGGTAGAGAAGATAGCCAATAATAATATCAGTAAGTGGAATGTATTCAATGATTGTGGTTAGTACAAATCGAGTGCTTAACTAGCGACTAACTAAGCGTTTTTTATTAATTGTTGTCTATGTTATATGTGTGTGTGAGTGTGTGTGTGTGTGTTAGCTGAGATGTTAGAGCTGTTATCGTATGTGTCACATGTGGTAAGTGTTAGTAAGTAACTAAGTAAGTAAGTTAGTAATAATAATAACAACTCGTTAGTTTCAAGGTATGTAGAAAAACAAGGCAAACACTTGTACAGTTAACAAACAGTTGTTAAAAAACTGATGGCAGTTGTTAAAGATGGTTGTTGAGGGGGGGTTAAGATCGATAATGATATGGTTATGCTAAGAGTTTGCTTTGTTATGGATGCGTATTTGTCGCACACGAAGCACAGGCGCTTTGAAAGCTGCTCAAGACAAACAGGATAAATATCAATTTATATTTTTTACTTTTTTTTTTTTTATAAATTTGAGACAATTGCACAATTGCGAGCAACAACAACAACAGCAACGAATAAAATGAATCAAATGCATAAATGTAGTATGTAACAAACAGTAAAGAGCAACGAGTAACGAGCAACTAGTATCGAGTAGCGAGTAGCGAGTATCGATTAACGAGTACTCTCTCGTAGTGCAACAACTTCTCTATTACATTGGCAACTCGTCGAAAGCGTCGCAATTCGTTGTCGCTGTGTCTGTCGTTGGATCGAAAAGGATTCGTTCGTGTGTGCAACGAATTAATATCCATAAATACAATCTCGTTGCTTTGTCTTTGGGGGAGGGGTGGAGGGGTTCACATTGATTTGTTGAGTATTTATCACTGGAATTAACTTCTAGTGTCACAATCAAGATTAATTACGTAGTTAGCAACCGGAATTCGTTGGATTTTGCCTGCTGCCTTGCACCGCACCATGTTAAATGTATAGTTTTCAGTAGAGTGTCTCGAGCAGGAAGATTGCTTTGCTTAATATGTGTGTTTGTGTGTGTGTTTTTTGTGTGTGTGTGGTGTTGTTGGAAAGTAGTAGTCGAATGTTGTTGTTGTTGTTTTCTAGGTTGTTGTTGTTGTTACAGATCGGTCACTAGCACACCATCCCTTGGTCATAATTGTCCACGGCGATAGTGTGAGCGTGATGGTCTACAAATAGCAGATGCAGTTGTGGTTGTGGTTTTTTTTTTTGTTTTTTTGGTGTTTTTTTTGGTGTTGGATTTGTAGGTGTTGACAGAAATTAAAAGAAAAGAAATCAATTAGCAAAATTAAAAACAGGACTTGAGCTTAAACATCATTAAACTAGTTTCCTACAATTCAATTCTTTTTTTTTTTAGATATTTAGAGAGCAAAATTAAAAGAGAAAGTGAGCTTTAAACATCATTAAACTAAATGCTAATTCCTACAATTTGTTGTTTTTTAATTATTTGAGGAGGAAATATAGAATGGTGTGCCTAGATCATCATCAGCACGGATCACTACGAAAGGATTAGATCGTAAGCGTGGTAAATAATTGGTGAGTAGCGAGTAGCGAGTATGTTTAATTGGCCGATAGACGCACCTTTACCTCTAGCCGCGAAATTACCCACAACCTTAAGCTAATAATAAAAGAATCAAAATAGGAGAAAGAATAGCATATTACGCACAACAGGAATTATTCAAAAAAATACGTAAATTACAAACATAGTCTAACGAGTCCATTGATAAATAACCAACTAACTAATCAACTCTTTAAATGCTCGTAGATAGTCTAATAATCTACTTATTTTTAGCTTACAAACTAGATGAGGTCTTCGGCTATTGATCAATTGGATATTCTAATTATATATATATAAATATATTGTTCTATACCTTGCTAAATATATTCCCCAATATCATATAGTTTTGATCTGTTAATTATATAATCAAATAACAAATTATGGAACATATATAAAAGTAATGTGGGCATTGCTCTTGATTCAATATTATAAAAATTACAAAAAGAAATAAAATAACTGAAAAACTATTGAATTTGCTACTTAATAACAGCATTCACAACTTGTGAAGGCAACTTTAAATGATGTGATCTAAGTTGAAAGTGGCTTAATTGAAGAACTTTCTTTAAAATCGATTGTTGACTAGGCTGTTAATCGATAGAAAAACCGTTCAGCTAAAATGTTGAATGATTTGAAATGGAATTAAAAGTTTTTAAACTGAAAAAGACGATCGCCTAATTGAATAAATGCCTGTCGCGAGTTGGCTGCAGCTAAGATGGGGGCAAGTAGTATTGGGGGCGTGGCTAGGGGGGCTTACTCAAAACATCTGTTCAAGACCTAAATGTTGTTGTACACACAATAATAATTTAATAATAGTATTCGCGCTGCTCCGTCGCCCAATCGCCGGTGCTGAGAATTTACCTTTCGAAGGGCGCCTCATCGTTGGCCGACTCGTTCAGCTGGCGATGCATATCGATCTGGTTCTGCGTGTTCTGGGCACGGCGTGCCTCCTCCTTGCGGCGTCGATCCTCGGCGGCCGCTTTCATCGGATCGTAGGTGGAGCGTCGCTTCCACATGACCATTTCGACCTCCTTTTGTTTGTTCACTGCGGGCGGCAATTGTTATTGAAATGTGGCTGTTCAATTGTGTGCTGAATGTTTGATTGTTGTCTACTCACCTGAGGCATCGCGTCGCACCGCGGATGAGGCACGCAACCCAGTGGCGCCACCGCCCAGCGATGTGGTGCTGCTGTTCATCACCGAGGTGTTCGAGCGGACACTCCGATTGCTGGCCCGGGTGCCGTCGCCACGCGTCAGACCCATCGAGGAGGCGCTGGGACTGCGCTTCATTTGCTCGGCCGGCTTCAGGGTGCTCTTCGCATCGTTCTTGCGCAGAAAACTATTCGATTGCGCCGACTTGTACTTGGATATGTCCAGATACTTGGGCTGTATGCGCGCCTGCTGCTGCGACTCTCTGGCAGCGACACTGTTCGCATTCGCCGTCTGCAGCAGCTGCTTCTTGGCATTGGCCAGACTGCTGGGCACCTGCTGCGCCAGCCGGCTCAGACTGGTCTCGCGCGGCATCGATTGGCGCATCTTCGTTGCACCGCAGCCGGAGGCGGCACGCGGTGCACTCTTGATGCCACGACGCGGCAACTCCGGCGTATTGGGACAGGCCACCAGGCCGGCAGCCGACTGGGCGGCAGCGCTCAGTTTGCCAGCGGGCGCCGAGCTGGGCTTCGCTGGCGTCGCGTTGCCTGCATTGCCTGCCACACGCTGTTTGCTGCGCTCGATGCGCATCAGAAGCGCCTTGTTGAGCCGTGTATTGCTCAGCGGCACAGCTGCTTCCGTGTTATTGTTGTTGTGCGTCGACTGTTGCTGGTGCTGCTGGTGCTGCTCGAACTCCTCCTCATCGCCGCTGGAGTAGTAGGGACCGGTGGTGCCCAGCTCGTCCTCATCGTTGATATAGTACTGCAGCTCATTGTCGTAGTCGCTGTACGAAGACTGCTCAAAATTGTTGCTGCTCGCCGATTTCTTCAGTTGCAGCTGCAACTGTTGCTGTTGCTGCTGCTGCTGGTGTTGCAAGTGACGCGCTGCTGGCGGCATGTATAGATTTTGAAAATTGGGTCGCGCCTGCCGCTGCATCGCTTGCAGCGTTCGATTCTGCTGCTGGAAGGAGCTGGAGCGACGCAGCGGCGATATTGAGCCGCCGCCGAACAGCTGCGTTGCCGGCAGCTCGTGCTGCTGCTGCTGCTCCACATCGTCCAGAGAGTTCTTGCGGCGATGCAGCTGCTTCAGCAGATAATCGCCGCTGGTCAGCAGCTGCAGCTGCGCCTCGTTGATGCTGCTGGTCATCAGAGCTCGATGCAGCGGCGATCGACGATAGCCACCCGCCGCCGCCGTCGTCTCCAGACTATGCTGTGGACTGCACTGAGCCGCCGGCGATTTGTTAACCGAACTGCGACGCGAATTCGTCTGCGACGGCAACTGCTCCAAGGCCGGTCGCGAGCGGCTGGCACTGCGCGCACGCCCCAACGTGTGCAGCGGCGATGGTATCTTACTGGGGCTCTTTGGCGGCTTATATGGCTCGCCCGTTAACTGGCCAGGACCACCATGGCTGCACAGCGCCGGATCGCTCGCGTAGTCACAGTCGCCCAGCAGCCGATACCGTTCGGCCAGGCTGCGATTCAGTTTGGCAGCCGCCGCAAATTGACGCTGCTGCTGACTGTACAAACTGAGGCTGTCGTCCGTCAGCGAGTCCGCTCCCGTATCCGAGCAATTGTAGCTCCGTGTCATCAGCTGAAGTAGACAGAGAGAGACAACACTGATTAGTTGCTTCTTAATATATAAGTGGAATAGCTGCACTGCGAGCTACTCGATTTATTGTGCCCCCAACTGAGTCTATAGCTGCCTCCTCCTCCATCAAACCCCATCGAGTATCTTTGCTGAGTTGGGCGCTTCTATGTCCTTGCAACTCATAGCATGCATCCCTAGGATAGGTCACTGATTAGTTGCTTATTTATTTATTATTTATTTATTTCTATTTATATATATTTATTTTTATTTATTTTTATTTATTTTTATTTATTTATTATTTATTTATTTCTATTTATTTATTCAGCACTTTTTGAGGGAATAATTTTAGCATAAATTCTGAGCAAGAATCTAACTTTGAATGTGGTTTTATTCTGGAGATCAAATCATTATCGAAACGCCCAAATCAGATCACTTTTGACCAAGTTATGGCTATGAAAAGTTTAGACTATTTTCAGAAGTACTTTTTGGGGGAATAATTTTAAAAGCTGAAGGAGTTTTTAACTTTAAATGTGGAATTATTCTGGAGGTCAAACCATGATTAAAAAGTGCCTACTTTTGAAAATCAGATCAATTTTGACCCAGTTATGAAAAGTTTATAGCTGTTTCTATGTTGATTTTTTGGCACAGAAGCTGCCAAGCCATGACTAAAATCAAACCATTTCTCGCAGTGCAAATTAGAATGTGGTCCCACCTGAGCCTGGGCTTGTTGCTGTTGCCTGCGGCTGACCGAGCTGCTGCTAACATCCTGTGCCAGGCTGCGAGCGCGGGCATTGCGTGCCCACTCCTGGATCCAGTCCTGCTTGGTTGGCGCCGACTGCAGCCGCACTGCGTCCGTGGTGGGCGTCGTTGGCGTCTCGGGCAGCTGATGATGCAGATGCGACTGTTGCTGCTGCTGTTGCTGCTGCTGTGTGTTGCTGCTGGTGAAGACATTCAAGCGATATTCGGCCTTCTGGCGATCTGTGGCGCTGCCCGCCATCGACATGGCCTGGGCATGCCGCAGCTTGGCCTCATTGCTCACATACTCGGAGCTGTCGATCTGTGACGTGGACAGGCTGTGCGACGAGTGCCGCGACAGCTTGGGATGCGTGTCCAACGCACGCTGTTTGGCCAGCACACCGCTGGTGGTGACGCTGGTAAAGCAGCCAACATCCGCGGCCGGTGAACGTGGCGGCGATGGTGGCGTCAGTGGCGCCGGCACCTGGCGCAGCACAACACGCGACTTTAGCTGCTGGAGATAGGCGCCGGTGGCATTGGCCGTGTTGCTGCTACCCTTCTGCTCCTGCTGCGGCGTCTCGTGATAGTAGTTGACCTCGAGCACATTGCTCGGCCGGCTTGGCTTGACCGACAGCTGTTTGGGTCGCAATTTGGCGCTGCGATCGATGTTCATGAGATCCTTTTGCTCCTCGGTGTAGTTGTCGCCATCCAGCGTATAGGTGCCCGCCTCGCTGACAGCATCCTCGCCATCCACACCCCCACACTCGCCCGCCCCCATCCCCTTTAGATCATCGAGCGGCGGATGCGGACACAGCAGCTCCACCTGCTGCAGCGCCAACTGCATCGCCGTCGATCTGGGCGTAAATTGATTGCTGCGATTCGCCACCAGATTGGCGGTGCCTTTGGGCGTTGGCTTGGACTTGCTGGCTGCCGCCCTTTGGGCTGCTGGTTTTGGCTCTGCCGCTGCTGTGCCCGAGCTACGCGGCGACCAGCTGTGCCGCTTGGCGGCGTCTCGAACGCGTGACGCGCTCCGTTCGCGTGCACGCAACTTGACAGCGGGTGCTGCTCCTGCTGCTGCTTGTTCGTTGGTGGGCGTGGCCGGCACTGAGGCATCATCGTTGCAGGGCTCGCCATTCTCCAGCTTGGACATGGAGGCGCCACGTCTGTGGCGACTCTGAAAGCGCTCCATCATTGTCTTGTAGCGTGCCGCCTGCACAGCTGCATCGTTCGCGGAGGCATCGAAATGATCAATGGTGAAGGAGAGCGCCTGTTTGGTGGATGTCGAATTCGATGCCGTCGAATCCTCCTCATCCGCAGCAGAGTTTTCTGTGTTACTGTTGCTGTTGTTGTTGTTGTGGCCGTTGGTGTTGCTCTGGTTGTGGCTGCTGCTGCTGCTGTTGGTGCTATGTTGATGATTCGCTGCTCTGCTCAGCACAGCCGCTGCAATGGTATGGAAAAAGCCAACAATTAAATTATTTATTTATTTATTAACAGCTATGAATAATTCCGTTTGAGCGGTGAAAACAAGACTAACTTGCCACAGAATTCAGACTGAACGAACCAACGCACCAACTCAAGTGGCAAGCAACCCAGCGCAAAGCATGGCAAGTAAGTGAGTGCCACAAGTGCCACAGCAAGCGGCAGGTTCAGCAACCATGCAGCCAATTGGGCGCTTCAGACTCGGGGCGCAAAAAAACCAGCTCGAATTCAATTGAAATTAAACAAAAGCAGAAGCCAAATCTGGTTTATATTTGAAATACATTTTGTAAGATTCAAAAAATTAATTCCAAATTAAAAGCATACAAAAAGTCAGACTTTTAAAGACTATAATTTCTGGCAGATCATTTATATGCATAACGGATAATCAATCTAAATCTGTGTTAATGTATGCAGAACAAGATCTCTTTCAGAGCAAACCAATGCTTCAATCAGGAACAGTTAGGATCTTAACATATTATTAGTAACAACTACAACTTAATTTAGGAGCTGATGAACAAAAGATCGCCTCACAATTCAATTACAAATACTGGTTAAAAGAAAAGATAATACAAATGGTAGTGGTAATTACAGAGGAAGGGCAAACCGCCTGAGGAAATCGAGGGTGTGCAGGGTGTGCAGGGTGCGCACAACAAGCGAGTCAAGTTGAGGAGGTGAGGAACAGTGCCTCCGATAATGATCAGTTATTTGGCTGGCCAGCAACGCCCACCTGTATTATAGATATTCCCCCACTGCTTCCGCTAGCTTTACTATTTTTTCATTTCTTCATTATTTCCGTGGCAAAGCGGAGAAAAAAGAAGAAGAAAATCAAACAATTTGCTTTCAAGTTTGCCACGCCAGTGATCTCAATTGTAGCGCTGGACGGGACTGGACGTGATCTATGCCTGACTGCCACGGTATATATATATATATATATATATATATGTATAGTTATATATGTAGGCATCTACTTATAAGACTCGAGCGAAACCGAGCAGTGCAGCTGAATGAAGGTTAGAGTTCGTTGATTTTGGTCAATTGTCTGTGTATATGTGTGTGTGTATGTGTATGTGGCATGTGTGTGGTCTCCCAATTGTTTACGCTCTGGCTGCCACTGCTTTTGTTGCACGTGTCTTCCGTTCCGGCGTGCAACTTCAACTTCTCGAGTTGCCCCCCCTTAAGGCTGACCAAAAATTAACGGCCGATTTCACTCAACTATTTTTGGCCGTAAATTAATTTATTTTTAGATATATTTTTGTTTTTTTTTTCTTAGAAGTTGGTAACCAAACAGGAAACACGAGAAAAAAGCAACCAATGATTTTGTTTCAAACGTGAATTAGCTTTTGGAATCATTAATTCAATCGCAGCGAACAGTTATCATGGAAAATTACTACGAGTTAATTGTAGAACTAGAACTAAAGCAGCTGTAGAAGCAGCTGTATCAAGAACAAAAAATGTTATTTAATTAATTTCCACTCAAAATCAGATTAGTTTTGGTCATTTATTACAACAGTTTCCGTTTGACAATTGGCCGACTTTAAGTGAGCTCTTCATATATTTTATATATGGAATTTTCCGTTTTAATTGTAAGCTCAACAATATTTATGAATTAAATCTTTGCCGTTTTACAAACTATAATAAAAAATATATTTTATATATGGAATTTTCCGTTTTAATTGCAAGTTCAATAATATTTATGAATTACAAACTATAATAAAAAATATATTTTATATATAAAATTTTCCGTTTTAATTGCAAGTTCAATAATATTTATGAATTAAATCTTTACCGTTTTACAAATTACAATAAAATACTGAATCACCACACGTCAATTGTGAAGACGATGACCTCAACCGAATGACAATTTATGACAACATGGAAGCTTTCTCTGCTGTCTTCAGGCAAACATATATGTATATGTATATGAATATATGTATATATATACATATAAATATAATCACATTTAAATACATGCAAAACCGCAAGAGTTGAGCATTTGTTTTGTTTTGCTGATGGGCGAAACGTTTTTAAAAAACCATTTGAGAGCTGCCAGAAAGCAAAACTAGACAGCCCCAAAAGTCATTTAACGACTGCTAAAAAACGGCGGGAATGACGTAAGAATAGCTTACGAATCACCCAATTATGAACCAATTGAAACCTGTTGCCATTTAATGGCTGGGAACTGATAAAATTACTATCGATTTGCTATTGTGTTGCTTTATTCGTTTTTTGTGCAGTTGTTCGATTAAACGGCTTAAATGGCACACGCAATATCATAATTGGTAAGAGCTTGCAGCCCAAAATCAAAAAAAAAAAACACACAGCAGGCATCGAGCCCTTCAATTTCTTAAACTTGACTTTCCAAAAAAAAACAACAAAAAAAACACCGAAAAAAAAAACTAGAAAACTAGAAAACAAAAATAACAACGAAAAGTTTCAACATCAAATGGCTGTAATAACATTTTGCTTATTTATTTATTGCAAAAAGTAAAAGCGCACACAACAACAAACAAAATACAAAAAAAAAACGAGGAAAATAAATCATTTAAAAACTGTAACAAACGCTTCGAATGCGACTCGACAACAGACAACAGACAACAATAAACAATTACAATAACAATAACAACGGCAACTAGCCGAATATTGACGAGCTAACGGACAATATTTTTGGCATGCTCGCTGGTCAGTGTAATTACCGTTAGTTGCGGCCTTTGTGGCAAGCAAAACAAAAAGAAACAAAAAAAAATACAAACAAATAAAACAGTGGCAACACTTCCTGCCATAGTCCACTGACACGGATCTTTATGCTTTGCTGCTGTTGCAACAAGCGCACAACTCACTGTTCTACTTTACCACAAATATCACGTAATGTGCAACCAACTAAACAATATTCGCAATTTTGTCATCATTTATTCCACTAATATACCCTGTACGTGACTCATACCGGTTTGCTGTGTGCTGTTGCAACAGACTCAGTTAGGGGCAACTAAACGATTTACAAACCACAATTATAAGGCAGGCAATACTATTTTACGTGCAGTGTATTAGACACTCTTAAAAAAATCTCACTAAATTTTAGTAAATCGCCATTCTTTTGGTAGTCAACTTATTATTCAGAAAGCACATTTCTAAAATTTATGGATAACTTTCTAAAAATTAGAATTTGCTTTTCTAAATGAATGAATTTTTGTGGAATTTAGAAAAAATATGTCTAATTTTCTGGGTTTTCATTTCTAATATAATAATAATATACACAATATTGAAGAATTCCTAACATATCTTCTATGTTACTTATATTATTATTAAACAAACACTTTAAATAGTTTATAAAATTCATTTACTCAACTTGAAAGAACTAAAGACAGCAAAACTCTATTAAAAAATTAGAATTTTAGAATAGATTTGCCAAAAAATGAAGGTTTGCATTTCTACTTTTTAGATATGTTTTTCTTGATAATAGAAAATATTTGTAAAAATGAAATATAAATCCTTCAAAATGTAGGTCGATTTTATTTCTGAGTGTAGAGTTGCGCAAACTTTGCACTTCAGCGAACTGCAACGATCGTTGCCAATTGTTCATCAAGTGTCGCAAATATTAACTTGAATTAGACTTGGTTCGTCGCACTGCTGGCTTTAATACTAGGTCAAGTAGGAGTAAGGTAAGAAATTGCATTGAATTGGGCACTAACTGGGCCAACTTCTGCCAATAACCAATATTAAAGCATGCCAAAAAGCAGTTCAGCTGCGAAATATGAGCTCAACAACAGCCTTAACAGCATAAAGTAATTATGAATTGTGAATTGGCAAACATCATCGCCACTTAAATTTAATTACAATCTTTAAACACATCGCAAATTGTACAAAATCCGGGGTGTTTTGTGCAGATTTTGTTGCGCAGATATTAAAAATCTCGTTGAAATGTTTGCGGCTTGGATTGCGTTGTGCGAAAAAAAACAACAACAACAGCAACTTGGCCATATTGCAATAGTCACAACTGATCTGTGGGCGCTGAGTCATCGTCGCCTCATTTGAAGCATTTTGCTAGCCTTTTTTGTTTTTGGGGGGGAGGTGTGACTTACGTGCACGGCATGAAAATGGTAGATAATGACAGCAACTGGCCGATTGTGCAAGATCTGACAACAAAGCGAGGAAAATGTTTAACTTTGGACTGACAAATCTGAAATGCCCTCACAGAGTCATTTTAGTCACAATATACAAAGCTGATCTTGCTCAAAGTCATCTCAACAAATTGAAGAATGATTTGTAATATCACAACTAAATTAACTATATAAAGTCGATCTATATATTAAAACTTTAACAAAGGATCTTTCTGTTATATTTGAAAACAAAGTGTGCCACAAAATAAAAATACCCAGAGGGAAAGAGTATATATATCAACAACTGATAAAAGCCATGACAAAACGTTGATAAATAAAAACAGTTTATGACTTTCTCAAGCATTCACAGAGGCAACTGTGGCACAACCGGGCGAACAGCAATTGGATTATGTCATCCTCGGCTTGTTGCAACAAATCGTCGCATGAATTCCAGAATTTCGAGGAACAGCAATTGTTTTTTGTTCATGTTTTTGTTTAAACAAACAAATGCTCGTGTGACAATCGCTGGAATTATAGCCTATTTGTAGGTATTTCTGACAAATATTTCAAATATTCGCAATTCGCAATTATGTCTTGATTCAGGCGCAAAACAAATTTAATTATACAATTTTGGCAGCAGGCCAAAAATGCTGTTAGCCTTGTGCCTAAAATTGATGACGATCGGTTTGATGTTCAAACTGATTTAAGCCTGCAGAAATGAATGGAAAACAATGGCAACGATTTTGAATATTTTAATATTTTTGCAATACTTTTAACAATAAAAAATCAATCAAATATTTGACAGTCTAACTTATTCATCACCTAGTTTTAAACTTTTCTTAACATTATACAAATGTATAATTAGTTGGTAATTAATAATTATAATTATAGTTCAGAAATGAGAATTGCTTTAAGTGCAAAAACACGCAACTTGTTTTAAGGCCACGTCCCACTGTGCGGTACCCTTTTGTACACTGTTCTTTTATGGGTGTGTTTTGCATATGTTTGTGTTGTGCCTGTGTGTGTTATGCCTGTGTGTGTGTGTTTTGCCATGACTAGCGCAATAAATATTTGCGTTAAAGCCGCGACTAAAACCAGCCAGCAAAATAGCTTCATTAAAAATTCAAATTAAAAGCAACAACAAAAAAAGATACAAGCTGAACAACAACAACAACAACAAAAAGAAGATCATCATGTTGCTGCTGCTGATGCTGAATTCTACGCTTATGCTTTGTCAACAGCGCAGCGACTGCGACTGCGACTCTTTTGTCAATTTTTGTCTTTGCTGCTCACCTTTTTCGGCCGGCGATGGCGGCGGTTTGCCCAAACAGAACTTTGTGTTTGACTCATCGATGGCAGCGCCAAGTCCTATTAAGCTCGATGCATGCACTTGCTGCTGCTGCTGCTGCAGTCGCTGCGCAACTGACCCTGACGTCGCTGCTTCTGCTTCGGCTGCCTGTTTCTCCTTCTCCTTCTCCTGCTCCTTTTGCTTCATCTGCTCCTTCTCGTTGTCGCTTATGATCTCGGCAATCTTCTTAATATTCTCGGGCGTCGTGTCGGCTTTCTCTTGCCCATCATCTTCGTCATAGCGACTGCTCCTGTTGTTGTTGTTGCTAGACATTTGCTTGTCGACTGCAGTCGCCGTTGGCGTTGCTGCTGAGGCTGCGTTTGTTGTTACTGCTGCTGCTGCTGTTGCGTTTGGTGCTCCTGTTGCTGTCGCTGCTGCTGTTGTCGCTGCCGACGTAGCCGTTGTGTCATTTGCGTATGATGTCATATTAAGCCTGGCCAACTTGAATGGCAGCGATTCTTTTTGTTTTTTTTTTGTTTTGTTGTGTTGAATTTGGGACTACACCTATTTTTATTATTATCTCTCTTTTTGGCTTTCCTTTCACTTGTTAATTTAGTTAATTAATTAATAAGCACGGCATGTTTGCCACAAGCAGCTGCTCCGTTTTGTCTACTGCTAATTTCAGTTGCTACGCTTTTCGCTGTTGGCGTTGCTGTTGCTGCTGGCGTCGCTGCGTACGCAAATTCCTGCACGCCTACTTCGCTTTGAGTAAAAGAAATGATGACGAGCATTACATAAAGAACCAATCAAGAACACGAACACACGCACAAAGCAGAGACACCGATACACACACACATGCACGCAGACACACACACACACACTCACAGACGGGACAGTGTTAATGACCATGCGACGACATGTTCAATTGTTCAGTTTTCTTATTGGACGAACGGTCGAGCATGCATGGAAAACCAATTTGAGCATTTCCACTTCAACACAAAAATAGCCGCCGCTTTTGCCTTTTCAAGGTTGCTGTTGTTCTTGTTGTTGTTGCTGTTGTTCTAATCGAATATTTGCTATGCCTTTTGTTCAATTCTTATTTTTACATTTGAACATTTTTGGAAACAGCAGCCGACACTCACACATATATGCACACACACACACACGTTTACATTCAAGGGCGCCGCGTTCACTGCACTTGTTTTTTATTTTACTTTTGCTTTTGTTTTTGCGTTTGCTTTGCTCTTCACAACTCGTAGTCAGTGTTGATAATAAACTCTTTACTTTTGTATACACAACTCTGTCTGCTTTGCATTGTTTCTTGTTTTTAATTTAATTCTTAGCACGCGCTCTAGATGTAGTCGCTGCTGCCAAACGCTTACTCACGCCAGTACAGACACAGTTAAGACTGAAAGAGTCAAGTCGAGTCAGTGTGTGTTTTGGCCAAAAGTGACGTATGGCAACGGGTTGTGAGCAAGAGAGAGCGACTGCTGAGAGAGAGAGCGCGGAATGCGGTTCAGTGAGAGAATGCTATAAAACAGCTGCTGCGCGCTCTTTGCTCTTTTCAACAGAGTTGCCGATTGTGGAGAGACCTGTTCAGAGTTGTCAACTACAACATATGTGTAAATTGCTCACGGAACTATCAAAATGAGCGGCGGCTTAAAAGCTGACATGTATAAGTGAATATTAAATAAATGAATGTCACTTGCAGCTTGATTGTTATATACACTAAAGATAGTCTGAAGAATAAATAAATGTGACT
Source organism: Drosophila anomalipes (assembly GCA_035041615.1). Classification (NCBI taxonomy): domain Eukaryota; kingdom Metazoa; phylum Arthropoda; class Insecta; order Diptera; family Drosophilidae; genus Drosophila; species Drosophila anomalipes. The sequence goes on from JAWNKZ010000166.1 coordinate 10,672,446, forward strand.
GGTTTGTAAGATTGTTTTTTCTTTTTATAAGAATAAAGTGTGTACTTAAATTAACCACACAAAAGATATTTATAACAATTTCCAATTCGATTTTTATGATAAGAAAAACGGCTGCAATTATATGAACCAGTCAGCATAAACATGTATATCACTAGGTGGCAACGCTGTAAATTACGGCGCGAAGACAATTTGTTAGCTTTGCGCTCTTGCCTCTCTCTTTCTCACCCCAAGCCGCGTTCTCTGTGCACACACACACATAGGCACATACACACACTTGATGACGCATTGATTGTTTTGGATATTGAACTCGCCACACAAAATGAGCTAATTAATTCACTGATATTGGGAAACATCAATGTTAATCAGCCTCAATAATTCACGCCTGAACAAGCACACTACACAATTCATTTTCGAGACAGTCAGGTGTCCGGACAGGTGGCCTTCGCGTGCCATTATTCCGAGCTATTTATAATTATATAGCGAAAATTGTTGTTGCACACGAATTGCATTGATATTAGACTTGCAGCAAAAGCAGAAATTTAGTTGAACAATCAGCTGCAGCTGGACAAGTGGCAGACAACAAAAACAATTGCCGCATAAATGATAAGAGCTTTTCACACACACCCACACACACTCTCTGTCCCGCTCTCTCGCTCTTTGGCACGCGCACGCTCTCTCTCACTCTCTCCCTCTCTCGCTCGCTCTCCCAGCATTCTTTTGTATTGGCATTTTTGCTGCCTTTGCACTTGTTCAACTCTCAATATTTATTTGCATTTCTTGGCTACTTTGCGGCCTGTCAGGCAGCTCAATGCATTTGCCACACTTAGTGCACAACACTTCTAATAATTCCACATCGTATTTGTTATAGATTTGTAGCTATTTACTTGCTGCGAAGTGCAAGGAAAACCAGCGCCAGAAATTGCAACTTTTCGCGTTTGTTGTGCCAATCAGACTAGAGATGATCACAACTGCGATATATCGACTACAACGAGTGAACAGTGTGACCAGCAAGCGCTAAACATAAATATACTAAATGTGGAACAAAAATATACTAGCAACTATGGCGCTAAAATATTTGAAATTCAAAATGAATATAAAACGATGGCAAATAATAAATTGTAAACGAATGTATTATATATAATATACTTAATAGCAACATTCTGAATATAAGAGTAAGCCTAAGCTATCATTAATTTAAAGGTCCAAGCATATTCCAAGCCGCGCTTATCGATCTGATGCTTGGGCGGAAACTTGATGTGCACCTTATTGTGACTTGCTGTCCACTGTAAATGCCAACAATGGATTAAAAAGAGCGCAGATTTTGAAATTGCAATGCTCACCTCGATCTTTGCATCCTTCATGCCCAACATGGTGATTTTCGTTGTGGTCTTATCCAAGCTGGGGCCCAGATCCAAGCCGGCGAGCAGCACTCGCCGATAGTTGTTGAGATCCTTGCCCAGCGGATAGATGTCCAGCTCATTGGTATCGTAAGGGTATTCCAGCACAAAGGCATACACGATGACGACACCATTCGACTGCTCCGCTCCCTTCGTATACCACACGTGCGGCGTCTGTGTGTCGTTCTGATAGATCCAGGGCAGGCTGCCATAGATGCCCTCGCCATTGATACGCAGCCAGCGGCCCATGTCCCGCAGACGCTCCTCGAAGATGGGCAAAATGGTGCCATATTTTGTGGGTCCCACATTAATCAACACGTTTCCATTGCAGCTGACGGTGCTGACAATTTCTGGAAAGGCACAAATTAATATCTACACTCAGAACAAAAATCGACCTCAATTTTAAAAAGATTTTACATCTTTCGAAATTATTTCTAAATATAAAAATTTAGAATGGCTAATTTCTTAGAAATATTTTTAGGAAACACATTTCTAAAAACCATAAATTTCAGAAATTAACTTTCTGAATTACAATTTACTAAAATTTAGTTCGATTTTTCTTATGATTATATATTTAAATCCAAAATAAAAATGGGTTACCTTTGATAACTTCTTTAGAGGTCATGAAATCCTTGAGCGTGACATCGAAGCGCTGTCCCCAGCTGGTGCGATCCAAGGTGAAGGCGTTCTCCCACTTGTGGGCCTGGAGGACGCCGGGATTGAAGCGATCCGCACAGTTGTAAAAGTCGCCATGCCGGCAGGCAGTCTCAAAGCCCCAGCGATCGTTGGTCACAACTGTGTCGCGGACGGGACTGTCGTTGTAGAGCCACGCAATAAACTCCTCCGATTTCCAGTATTTTGCAGGCGCCTCCCAATCGCCATCGGACCAAATGATCTCCGGCAAATACTCACGGACCAGCTCCATTTGCTCCGGCCTCACCTTGTAGTCCACAAAGTGCTGCTGGAGCAGCAGATGCAGCTTGTCATCGATCCACATCCGATTGAACCACTCGAAAAGCGAATAATACAAACCAAATTTGAGATCCGTAACACTGCGCAACGCCGACGACAGCTCCTCTGTGGCAGGTATAAAAGAGTTTCATTTTCATGAATGAATGGAGAAGTTGCGAAAAAAATAATTATAAAATAATAATAAAAATAGCACAACTATGATATTTTTACGAATGATAAAGCAGCTAATTAGTTTGGTAATTTGTTCATATATTGTTTGGTATTCCCACAAACAAATTAAACTTAGAACTGCTCCTGGAATTCTTTGCAATATTTATACTTTTTTTCATTTGCAAAGAAAGTGCCAAAAAGTAGTGAAAAAATAATTGCACAACTCGTGCATTTTTCTATAACAATCGTTAATTTATTCCCAATTTGTGGACATTTGCAAAATTGTGCAATTATTTTGTTTAGCTAATATTTTCTCTGGCTCTAACTAATATTATCTCTTTTACTAGCCATCTAAAATCAAACTAAATCTGGAACAGTTCTCAGGCTTTGATAGCATCAAGTCAAAAAGATATAGTTGTCTTTTTCTGATGTGTACTTTCTACAAGTACAGAAAATGTGTTGTATTCAACTTGATTCTTTATTCTTCTATTAATTTAACATCCGACTTTACCAGAACTTAGTAGTACTCACTGATAATATCGCGTTTTGGGCCCACATCGACTGAGTTCCAGCCAAAGCTCTGCTTCGAAGGCCACAGCGTGTAGCCGTCGTGATGTTTGCTGGTCAGCACCACATATCTGATGGGAGATTAGCTCATTATCTCAACTGAACAATATATGTACATATATAGTCTATATTCAAGCTGACCTTGCACCGCTATCCTTGAAGAGCAAAGCCCATTGGGTGGCATTGAATAGTTCGGCTGTGAACTGCTCCCCAAATTGTTGATAGGTGAAATCGGGTTTATAATTGCGCTGCATGAATCGTATATAGTCGGGATTGCGTAGATCTATATATATATATATATGTATAAAAGACAGCAATTGTTCAGAGTGTGCTCTTCTTCTTCTTCAACTCACTTATCCAATTGGTCCAGAACCACTCGGATCCAAAGCTGGGCACCGAGTAGACGCCGTAGTGCAGAAAGATGCCCACCTTTGCCTCGTCATACCATTTGGGCAGCGGTCTCTGATCGAGGCTCGCCCAGTTCGCCTCGTACCTGGTGCGATGACCCGTTGCAGTCTGTCCACAGTTGACACACGCTGCCAATGTGCCCAGCACGGCGAGCGTTAAACTAAAACGTTCCATTCCCCTGCTCTTATCACCGGTCGCGAATTACGCCCCTTTTTTAGTTTTATTTCTACTTTTCTTTATTTTGGAGCCTGCCGGCAGCCTCCGTTTCGCTTCGATTTCGGCGTCCAACTGAACTGAGCCGAGCCGAGCTCAGTGAAACGAATGCGAGTGGGAGAGTGAGAAACAGAGGAGAGAGAGAGAGGAGAAAGAGAGTAGCACATCCGTCAGTAGCACATCAGCTAAGTGAGCGAAATGAAGGGCCTGACGAATTTGTATACCCATTTTGCATAACTCTGACGGGGGTATTTGCAAACAAACCTAAAAACATGTGTTTCATATATTTATATAAATGATATATATATATAATTATCAGCCTAGATATTCCTGATATGCACAATATGCTTAGACTATAAAATATATAAAGTAAGTTCTATATTTTATAACATTTAACTGAAATAAATAAAACTCTTTATTTTCATTTTGTCAGCTTCAGTTTTCAACAATTAATGCAACTTTCGTCTAGCTTTCAAATAAGAAGAGATTATCATATATTTATATATATTTAAATATCATACAGGGTATTTACGCGTCGGCATCCAATGCGTGCACTTACGAATGAAACTGGAAGGCGCACACAGAAGCACACAACACACACACACACATACACACAAACAAACATACACACACACAGACTTGTTTATTCCAATTTATATTAACGACAATGTTTGTTTGCCGTCGTCTGATTCTAAATAAATATTTTAAAACAAACATAAATAAACATCGATTTGCCTGTTGAAGTGATTGATAAGCGTTGCATTCAGCCAGATTTTGTTGATGTTCCGATAAGCAACAAGTGACTACAAACATATATAGAAATGTTTATATAGTGCTTATTTAAGAATACGCGCAGAGTAGAAAATATATTTATAAAATCTTGAAAAATATCAAATATCAATAACAAACTGGAAGCATTTCCGAAAGGCATCGCGTGTTGCATTCAACATATTTACAGCTACATATGTAAATATATTATTTCTATTTTCAAACAACTCCCAGCTGCATTTTGCTATATTAATAAACAATTCCTTTCGTTTTTTTTTTAATTGAACATAACAGTTTATTTTATTATCATTTTGCATCTCATATTTTGCTTGTTTTGTTTTTTTTTTTTTTTGTATTTGGTTTCTTTTTGTTTTTTTTTTTGTATTTTGTCTTTTTGTCATAAAATGTGTCGCTTTGCTTAATTCCAGTTGGAAACTGGCACAAATCAAGTTGATTCCACGTTCAATTCAAATTCAATTTTTCATCCGCATACTTTGTGTAAATAGTTCATATATATTTGTTTTTATTTTTTGTTGTTTTCTTTTTTCTTGTGTGTTCAACGAAGAATCGAAAATTGTAT